>OX103974.1:43013093-43071491 GCA_944470395.2 Schistosoma turkestanicum | reverse complement strand
CTATTTTAAACCTCATTAAAATGTGACTGATTATTCCTCATAGATATCTTTCTTTTCCTGTGTTTTGATTTTTTTTTCTCACTTAAAACAAGTCATCAACCAATGCACTACTTTCATTTACTGAATGTATTCTACCAGAAGAACGTTCTCAATGGAAACAGCCGAAAATTATCACTGAATCCAGTCAGATCACTACTAACAGTAGTTATGATACTACTGATAATCAAAATAATACTGAAACACAATCGACCAATGTTATATGGTTCCCATTACATTGTCTAGCTGTTGATAGTTATCATTATTCAACTATGCCAAGTGTTAACAATCAAAAGTATTCATTTTTAAAACCATCCTCCACAGTTCGTGATATAATCGATGGCATTTTAATTCATAATCCACCGGATGAATCCATAAAAATATCAATCTATCAATCAATGAAACCTGAGAAAACTAGTGTCTACAAAATGGATAAGACCAAATCTATGGATGTTGAAAATGATGATCAAAATTTAAGGTTAGTTAGTTCACCTTGTTTTAGTAAGTAGCGTTATTTTATAGAGGGATGTAAGTAATTTGACAATAGTTTATTATTGAGTGATATTGTATAATCATACTATAGAGTAGTTCTCGAATCTCCTGGTTAAGGTTGAGAAACAGCAGAGCCTGTAGTGCCTCCACATATATTCGAGTTCGCTTACATCTAACCTGGTTAAGCCCTTTCGATTAATTTATTTAACCAAGCCATATGTATTGCAACAATTTATATGTACCATTCGTTCTTATTATTCTCTGGTTTGTATGATGAGCTCACATGACATGTGTTCCACTTGTCATTTGACCTTGTCAACTATTCGTCGCTTTTATTCATGTGTGCCTATTTCGCTTGTCGCAAGACGGTCTTATATTTGTCTGACTATTTATACTCTTAGTCACGCTCTATCTCTTTGAATTGGCTCATTAGCCTTCTCCAACGCGCTTCGCATGTTCATTTGCTTCCTTCGCCCATTCGTTCGTATTGTAATTCTAGGAGTTGGCTCATTAGCCTTCTCCACATCGCTTCATACGATGATTCGCTTCAGTCGCTCATTCGCTCGCCAGTGTACACAATAATGGTGAGCCCGCCATAGTAAAAGGGCCACCACAAATGATGATCCCGACGTCCAAAAAATCGGCCACCACAAGCCTACTCTCAATCTCTTAATGATCTTATATGATCGTGACAGGGAGGTGCCACTTAACTACCATCTTCTGAAATAGATGTTGTTGCAGTCAACCAGTCAGCCAGAAGCAACGTAGAACTTCGTACGTACGTGAATCAGTTCGAGATGTCATACCACAGTAGCGGAGAGATGCAAGAGTCAATCCAAATCCCTTAGAGGCAGATGCAGGAGAAGTATGAGGAGTGATCGGAAAGATTAGGGTTTGAAGATGTCTTTCGAGAAGTATAATCCAGTGAGATAACTTTAGAAATAGAGAGATAAAGGTGATAAGGGATATGGAAGACTAGAATTTGGTAGAACACAAATAATGGATGCATCTGAGTCATTGCAAACAATTTTGAACTATTTCATTCAGAGTCTCTAACTGTCGGTTAATATCATCTTAAGGACCCCAACTGAGTAGTCTACACTTACAACTTAACTCAATCCAGTTGTCAGTGACTCCATGGATTTGTGTCATGTTTTGGTTTGGCAAACTCTAACTTTCTCCAAACCCAGCCCAGTGGTCCGGTGATTAGTCGTTCGCGCACAATACCGGAGGTCCCGGGTTCGAATCCTGTGAGGAGCAGGAGTCGTGGATGCACACTGCCACTGATGAGTCCCATACCAGGACGAAACGGCCGTCCAGTACTTCCAGGTTTCTAATGGTGGTCTAACAATGATTGATTGATAATTTCAATTGTGTAAAAACACGAACCTCCAAAACTCTGCCCCAAAACATAGATCGACGAGGTAGCCGGTGGTTTGGCATTCGTAACACATATCCCAACCTTCTCAACTGATGAACATTCATCACTTCATCAACTGATTTGCCCTTCCTAATACTTGTTTCCTAACATCATAGCTTACTCGGTTGTCCTAGGATACGCGAGCAATGCTTCGAAGACATCTACCCTGGCTTTTTACTGACCATGTTTCACAGCCATGAAGTAGGACGAAGTGAACTACTGTGTAGTGAACTCGTCCTTTATTTGTTAGCCGGATATCTTGCCTACGCCATCAATGACTCAAGTTAGCTAAAGCTATTTGAGCCTTATCTATCCATGCTGAGATTTCTTCAGACACCAGGCCATCAGAACTGATAAGACTCCCAGGGATGTTGTTCACGAACTTGAGAACACAAAC
The DNA here is from genome assembly GCA_944470395.2 of Schistosoma turkestanicum. Classification (NCBI taxonomy): domain Eukaryota; kingdom Metazoa; phylum Platyhelminthes; class Trematoda; order Strigeidida; family Schistosomatidae; genus Schistosoma; species Schistosoma turkestanicum. The sequence continues at coordinate 43,069,146 of OX103974.1, read as the reverse complement.
AGTGAGTGTCAGTCAATTTAACTGGATTAGTGTGCACGAATGACACACAGTGAGTAGATGGGAATACTTAATTCCTAACCGATGGTGCACATGGATTCCAGACACCTTATGGGACCAATGGCGTATGGGATCTATATTGTTGGTCACTGGCCATTATAGGACTGCATCTCCTAGCGTTACTCTATTGCCTTGTGGATTAGACTTTTGTGTCTAAGGCTCAGGATTTGGCCTCCTAATAAAACCACAAAATTTCTGTTTGAGCATCCAAGGACTATCTCTTTTTTGATAATTTGCGTGGCAAATAAATATACAAGTGTCCCTTTGAGCCAATGTTAACGAGTTTCGATAACATTACATAAAATTCAGATTAATTTAAAAGATTTTAGTATAAAAGGGACAAATAATACTAATCACTTGAGTCTAACCAACAAATGTAATCAGTTTTACGTGTTAAACATCAATCTGATAATCATTTAAGAGGCATTCTTTGAACCAGATCGATAAGTGAAGTTCTTATAATCGTTCCTTATAATGTAATTAGACCCTATACCATATACTCTTGGTTAAACAACTAACCTGCAGCACATGCACACAAGCTGCTTTTACACATCACAAAGTTTCACACATGTAGCCGCCACGCGTTTTCCTTTGCGCAAGAGGTTATGTACATGTCGACTAGATTCTCATACAAGCAAGTTGGACATCCAATAAGCGTGGTTACGAGCAGTCACCCCCGCCCGGGTGCTTATGAAAAAATTCGATCCCTCCACATCCCACAATCCCCAATCGACAAAGGCGAAAAGGCGGGCTTACCCGGCTAGTCCACCTTTTCATTGACCTGAGTGAATAGCAACGTGAAGTTTCTCCCCTATTATCATCGTACTTGCCCTCTTCTTACTGCCTCATATAACAGATGGACGATCCGATGATCATCTGCTCACATAACCAGGTTATCACATGTCTTTGTAAGCCTAGCCTCTTCTTCTTCTTCTCTTCTCTTCTCATCGTTATTACTACTGGAAGGTGTCGAATCACCTTCACTAGGCCACCTACTCTGTTAACGAGCAAGCAATAGCGTTCGCTCAGTCCTTCTGTATTGTGTTTTCTCATCTTGGCTTTCCAAGACACACAGATAATACCATCGATAACCCACTCTACATCTCCTTTGAAGGCGAGTAGGTCGGGTTTTAAGTAGGTCAGTCCGTTAAGAATACGGGCCTCACTCGACACTGAGTATCCTATACCTCTCATCGATCTTAATGTAATAAACCCCTGTACCATATATAGACTTACTTACTTACTCCCTTCCGCTTGTTAGCCCTAATGTGGTATAGGCCGCTGACCAGCGAATTATTTTTATGGTTAGCGTTTTTGTTTTAGCAAGTAGGATTTCTACGTGATAGGGTATCTAATCCCCATTCCGGGCTTGGGATCGGCAGTAACCTTGGAAAGGCTCTAGGATGAGTTATACAATATAGGAGTGTACTTTAAAAATGTTACATCAAACTGTTATCATAGTCTTCATTCTTCCTGATTGTCTATTGTGGAAAGCTTTGTTAACTTTTCCAACCGATTTTTATCCATCTGACCGATTTATCTTCATCCTCATAGGCTGATAAATCGAATCTGTGTAGATATGTCCATTTTTATCATTATAAATTAAACAAAGAACTCAAGGTTTTTAGAGATCTTTCATTATTCTTAAAGTTTTGCTGATTTATCGACGATAGAACATGTACAATGACAGAATACATGATGATTGGTTTCCATTGAATTAGTACAATTATACATATACTACTTATGTTCTCATCAGTGCCGATGGCCTGGTGACTGACGAAATCTCAGCTTGGATACAGAAGGCTCGATTGGCTTTTGCCAACCTGCGTCACTTATGGCGTAGGCGAGATATCCGTTTGCTGACTAAAGGACGAGTGTACTGTGCAGTAGTTCTCTCCGTCCTACTTTATGGCTGTGAAACATGGCCAGTAAGAGTAGAAGATATTCGTAGGTTACAGGTTTTTGATCATAGGTGTCTTCGAAGCATTGCTCGTATACCGTGGGACACCCGAGTGAACAACGCTGTTATTAGGAAACGGGTGCTAGTTTAGAATGGCAGATCAATAGATGAAGTGGTGAAACTTCATCAGTTGAGGTGGTTGGGACATGTGTTGCATATGCCTAACCACCGACTGCCTCGACGAGCTTTGTTTTGTAGTGTAGGAATAGGTTGGAAGAAAGTTAGGGGCGGAAAAACCAAAACATGGCAGAAATCCATGAAGTCACTTGACAAGTGGACTGAGCCATGTTGGTAATTGTCGACTACCTGGTTGGGGTCCGCGAGATGATAATAATCGATGGTTAGAGACCCTGAATGACATGGCTCAAGACCGTTCGGAATGGCGCAGGTGCATTCATTCTTTGTGTTCTCTCTTAAGTCCTAATCTTCTAGATTCTTCATCACCTCTAGTTTTGGCTTTCTAAACTTTTCTCACTGAATCATACTTCTTGAATAATATCTTCTAATCCTGATGTACTTACGTACGAAGTTCTACGTTGCATCTGACTGACTGACTGACTGATACTACTTATGTATCTTAAATGAACCGCTATTCTATACTTAGCATGAGGGCATGATAAAATATCAGTAGGTTAGAGAAAAAAAATGTGAATATAATCGTTTATTTATTTCTAAGAACAATTAGCATTTGTGACAGAATCATTCAAATGACTCAACATCTGACTCCAGTGTATCTACCAACAATGATATATCCTATGAAAATGAACCTTACACCTAGATTAACCTCATTTGAGTGACACCAGTAATGAGAAGCCGCATTCAAATTGATTTGGATGAGTTTATTTCTCATGCACAATCGTTTACACAAAAACAAACATGAAGAGAATGCATGAATAAACTAAGCGAAGTCAAGTGAAACGGATCAAGTGAATGAGCCTATTCAATTTAATGGAACATGGCTGACTACTCATAGTCAAACAGATGAGATAAGCCAAACTTGTAAATAGATAAATGATAAAGTAAGCGATATACTAAACAATGGACAAGGTGAAAAGATGTAACAAATAATGACTCGAGAGATGAATTATGTTTTGTCCACAATCTAGAACAATCTAATATGTGTTAAACTTGACACAAAATGACACTGTTATGCTCATCAATTCATATGCTCGAAACTATTACAAGTTCATCTTAGTCGGTAAATGTTAGGATATTCATACAATATTCTACGACAATTATAGGTCAATTCCTATTGGTTAATTCCTACTGGTCAATTTTATGGTCGTCCTAGTAGATATCAATGTCACGTGCTACAATGTTGTTTCCTATTGGTCGACTTAACTGTAAATGTCACATATTTCGATGCTGTTTTCTATTCGACGTAAATGTATAAATACGCATTGTCTGTAATGTTTTATGACCAGTAGCCGGTCCCGGATCCCTAGTCTGGGATCCTGATCCTCTTCTGGACTCAGACCTCGTGTAGAATACAGGTTATACTTCATATCAAGTCTTCTTATTTTTACTCAACATGGGGGTTGGGACAATCGGATTAGATTCGCATGTCGTGTCACCGGATCCTCGATCCTCACTCTCGTATTCCGACTACGGTATACTCGATGTCGATGATCCATTGACACGATAAGCTACTCTAATCCGAGCGTCTCAAGCCCCCACTAACAATATCAAAACGTCTTCATATGGCGTACAAAGTGTATTCTACAAGCACCCAGAAAATATGCGGTTTTAGTACAGAAGAAGAGGAGCATAAAACTTGACTGACAATGCATATTTATACAGTTAGGTCGACCGTGAATACTAACTAACCAATAGGAAACAACATTTAAAAGTATATGAACTTGATAGTTTACGACGACCTTGAATATATTGACCAATAGGAATTGACCAATAGAATAAGATATTTGATGGCTATCCTAACAAGTACATATATAACATTATTTCTCATTTATCTTTCTCTTTTACTGTGTTGTTTTTTTTTCAGTCAAACCATTACATCATCAAATTTAACCTCATTAGAAATGGAATTACAACATCATAAACATATTAAAGCTATATATCATCGAAATTATTTGTTACAAACAGCTAGTCGATTAGTTCGATATTTTGATGCAGAAATTCGTTTATTAAGACATGAACGTTTTAAATTAGATATCTTGTTAAAACGTTCTGAATTACATCAGCATACATTGTATGATGAATATTGTTTATTAAAAGAATTTGAAAAATCTGAATATGGTTTAACAGAGAAAATTAAAGAGAGATTAGAAGAAAAACAAGATATTACTAATAAGGTTAGTTTGTATTTTTAAAAATCAATGTTTTTAATTGAATATTGTTGAATTTTGAAAAGTGATATTTAAAAGTTTGAACAATACATATAAGTGAACAATATTGTTATTTTCGATTAGATTGTCATCCCCCGACCGAAGCTGCTGACCTTGACGTGGTGGTCGGGCTTGCCTATCGTGATGAGCTAGCTATATTGGCTGGAACTCATGTTCCTGAAGGTTCTACCATACCAGGCTGGTAGATTGGAGAACGATGAGACTAAAAGCAGCTATTCAAGGTCTGAAGGCGAAGTCGTACTGCTGACTGTGATGGAGGGGTGTGACAGCAGTAGGGTGTTTCTCTCGGACAACCAGCATCTACAGCGATGCTCCCTTCTCACAAGGAAGGAAGGGTTAGAAAATGTCGACCCTAAAAATGTCACACCTCAACCTACCTCACGGATTTCCGTCTCCGGCGGTAAGGGTGCCCACTAAAGGCTTTCAAGAGTGGAGCTAATACTCAAAAGACCTTTCATGAAAAGTCCGTGCGTGACCGGCCTCAAGCAGTTGTCCCTTGGACTCTGCGGTCACGCTCCCAGGTCTCCAAGACCAACACTAATCTATCTTCCTTTTCAGGTCCCTCAAGAAACAACCTTCCACGGTGTGGGCAACCGGGAAGTGATAACCGCCCTCATACCCGTAACAGCACACGAGAACAAATTGGTCAAAATCAAATCCTTCCTACACCCCCTAATACCTAATAGATCATTATCCTTGAGCAATTCAACAGTATACACCCGGCAATCAATTTCACTGATGAAGAGGAGTATGATAAAAAGCTAGCTTTCTTTGACTTCACACTAAGTAGGCGAAGTGGTGACTCGCTTAATAGAATCGTATATAGAAAAAATCCCACTGCTTACCAATACACTCACTTTTGTAGTTTTAAACCTATTTGCTACAAAAAATAAATTTGGTTAGATGTCTCACTAGCAGAGCAAAAATAATCTGTTCAGTGGATACTTTAAGTCAGGAGCTGCAATTTATCAACAGCTCACTGACTGAGCGCATTCATAAGGAAATATACGTTTGGTGTAAAAAAGAAGTCAGTAATTTCAACCGCTCAAAAGAAGTCTTTATTTATTAAACTACAATTCAACGAAGATGTAGCCTGCGATACTCTGAAGGACAGATTAACGAAAGTAATTAGTAGAACATTCAGCGCAGCCAAACTTGCGTTGACCTTCTCAAATCGACCAGCGTTGTCTAACCAAACGAAGGTTAAGTTACCTGAGTTGGCTTCCTCTATGTGCATTTAAAAATTCAGCTTCTCCTGTGGAGATAGTTATATCGCGCGTACTACCAGGCAACGTAGCTAACAAATCAGTGAACATCTCCCAGCATGGTTTAAGAAGGGTCTGTCAAAAACAACGCGCAGTTCTATTTCGGCACATTTGGTTGATAGTGGTCATACTGTAGGTAAGTCTAGATCGTTTCGAGTGATCTATCGTATACCTCCATCATTTCCCTCACACCTAGGAATAACAGAAGCCGTAGGAATCCGTACATTCAACCCCAATTTGTGTTCAGAAGAAATTCATGGTTGGTATTGAAAATTCTGACTTTGTTGTTGGTCAATAGTAGTTTAGAGCTCCATATGTTGTTCAACAGTAGAAATTCGGCCCTTGCTTTGACAATCTTTACTTTCCTGTCTGCATCAAATCCACCTTGTTCATCAGTGATACTTGCTAATAGTATGTAAAGGTCGTCGATCGTATGCAACTTGTGTTTTATTTTTTTTTTTAAAAAATCTAGAACTCATCAATTTTCAATCATATTTAGATATTAACACCGCTGCATGCCTAGCCAATGGTCTAGAGGCTAGGCGTTCGTGCTCAATACCGAAGGTCCCGGGTTCAAATCCTGCGAGATGCAGGATTCGTGTATGCGCACTGCCACTGATGAGTCCCATACACCAGAACGAAACAGCCGTCCAGTGCTTTCAGATTTCTTCTAATAGTGATGGTCTAACAATGATTGATTGATTAATGATTTGAAATGTGTAAGAAACACTAATCTCCATTACTCTAACTGAAAACATCACATTTAAACAGACTGTTTGTTAAATTTCACTTTTTCTAAATTCAACAAAAAGGTGAATGAATTAAACTTAAAAATTGAACAAAAAAAGAAAGATTTAGAACGTCTTTCACAACGTGAACATCAAATTCATGAAGAATTCAAAGCTAGCCTAGGTGAATCACATAAATTTGCTGAATTTCTAACAAAAGTATTTAAAAAACGTATTAAACGAAAGAAACAAGAAGAACGTCTTTCAGGTAAGTTTTTAAGTAAATTTATGTGTATCATTACTTACTTACTTACTTACGCCTGTTACCCCCCAATGGAGCATAGGCCGCCCACCAGTTTTCTCCAACCAACTCTATCCTGGGCTTACCTCTCCAATGCTGTCCAATGTTTGTTCATTCCTCTCATATCTTTCTCTATTTCTCGGCATATTATGTTCCTTGGCCTTCCTCTTTTCCTCTCACCTTGAGGGTTCCAAGTGAGGGATTGTCTTGTGAGGCAGATGGTGCTTTTCGTAGTGTGTGTCCTATCCACTTCCACCGCTTCTTCCTGATTTCCTCCTCCACTGGAATCTGGTTTGTTCTCGGCCACAGTACGTTGTTGCTAATGGTGTCTGGTCAACGAATCTGAAATATTTTGCGTAGACAACCGTTAATAAACACTTGTATCTTCTCGATGATGCCTTTCGCGTAGTTCTCCAAGTTTTCGCTCCATACAATAGAACTGTCTTGACATTTGTATTGAAAATCCTGATCATACACTTCAGAATCAATGAGTAGGTTTTTGTCGTTTACTATTCAGGGAAGTGATTTGCTCGTCACTACTAGTTGATATGTTTGAATGCTATTACGAGTTCACCTTAGTCGGTAAACGGAGCGAAGACCAACAACTTAGTGACATGATAGGCTACTCTAATTCGATCTTGCCAAGGCCCCAAGTAAGTAGAGGAAGAAGTTTTGGAAAGACGTAGAAAGTGTATTCTACAAGCACCTAGAAAAGTATGAGGTCACTAAGCACCCAAAACGAGTTTATTTATACAATGATAGAAATGATCTCGCTGAGAGCCACAAAAATAGCGTGCCAAAATAATACATCAGTTAATAACAGTCAAGGATTTGCCGGATGGGAAATGTAATCTCAAGGTTAACTGATCAGTGCATGCTCAGAAACATAAAATCCAAAATTAGGACCCATATCAAGTGAGTTCTGGGGGTCTAACATCTCTAACAGAAGTTTTGATAAGGCGTAAAGAATGTATTCTACAAGTACTCAGAAAATTCGAGGTAGACAAGCATACAAATCGAGCTTGTTTATGCATAACGCCCGTGGGAGAGCCACAAAATGGCGTACTAAAATACTCCATCAACCGATGACTGTCAAGGATTTTCCGAAGGGAAAATGTGAGCAGAAGGTCACCTGGCGCGAGAACATGGAACTTTAACATTTCTAAATGAGTTCTGTGGATCTAACGTCCCCAACGCGAAGCCTCTACAGGCAATCGTGAAAACCACCAATGCTTTCTGTTTGGTTTTGAATGACGCTGAGTAATGAATGACCAGTGTGATTTTGTCAAGGCTTTAGGTTGTTGACCGCGTGTTGGCATTTCCTCATTATGATTGATACATACTGCTTTTACAAAAACATTGAATTTGAACAGTGTTCCGGGGCTACTGCCTATTTCATGTCCGGATAAAGGAGGAGGAGGGTTGAGATTAGGGTTGGCGACCCCATCCCGCAAAAAACTAGCCAAAAAAAACGCTAACAAGAAAAAAAATAATTCACACTGTATAAACTGCTCTAGGAGTTAGAAGGTATTCATTTATAAGAGTTATAAAGTCTCATAATGAAAGTCGAGTTCCTCCGAAAGTTACGTGGTTGATGCGCGTTTTGACAATCAGAACCCTTCCACGGTACGAGCAGCCTGGAAGTGACATCCGCCCTCATACCCATATAACCAAAGTGGTCAAAATCAAATCCTTTCTACACCTCCCGAATTACAGGATGAAACAGCCATCCGGTGCTTTCAGGTTTCTAATGATGGTCTAACAATGACTGATTGAAGACTGATAAATAGTCTAATAAGTATTTAAGGCAACATATTATATTGCATATCATTTGTATGGTTTTAATTAGTGGTTATTGATTAGTAAAACACATTATAGTCAGGTCAGTCACCCGTTCTTAATCTGAGTTCTGTTGAAGTCTAATAATCAATCAGTCAGCTACCACGTAGAACTTCGTAAGTATGCGTGCACATCAGTTCAAGTTGACATACCACACGTTAGCACATAGAGATCGAATGATCAATTCAAATTCCACAGAAGTAGAGTTAGTAGAAGTATTAGCGCTAGTCAAAAAGATTAGGGAGCGAAGATATCATTCAAGAAGTATATCCCAGAGGAATCAATTTAAAAAACAGAGAGATAGAGAGTTCAGAAAACGGTCATGAGGAATTCAGAAGATTAGAATTTGAGAGAGGACTAAGAATTGAATGCACCCGTGCCATTGCAAACAATCTTGAGCTATGTTATTCAAGGTCTTTAACCATCGGTTACTGTAGTCTACACCTACCAACATGACTCAGTTCACTTGTCAGTGAATTCATGTATTTGTGTCATGTTTTGGTCTAGTCGCTCCTAGCTCTCTTCCAACCTACCCCTATGCCAGGCATCATCGATTGCCGAGTTGGTCGATGGTTGGGTGTTCGTAATAGAATAATCCTGGCTGAGTACCTTTGAGTAGAGAGACATGACAAGCCTTGTGTTAAAGGGATAATTTTGTCAGAGTCACTCCCCATTCCAGATAAATAAAACTATGCACCATCTGATACATGTTTCATATGTCAATATAATTTTTCTTAAAAAAACAATTCAAGGTTCCGAAGAAGAATCCGACGAATCCTCCTCCTCGTCATCATCATTATCCGATGAATCCAGTCTTGAAGACACGGATGAAGATGAAGATGATGTTGAAAATATTGTCATTATGAATTTAGATGCATGTCCACCTGGTTGTTCTATGGAAGATTTTGAACGTACTTGTTTAATTCGTGAGAAACGTTTAGATGTTGAAGAAGAAATGATGGAAGAGAAGAAAATTCTAGATATTCTACGTAAAGATTTTGAAATATTCACTAAAAAACAACGTGTCGTTGAGTCAACATTAAAACAAGCTCAAAATGATTTGGAAGCTTTTCAGGTAAGAAGAAAAAATAACTTGGTCACATGAATATCGATTTTTTTATTGCTTTTTGTCATCGTTCGTTGACTGCAAATCTTGCTCTCCTCACAGTTCCATTTTTGCAGTTGGTTAAGATAATAATAAGCATTGTTAAATGAAATATTTTTTAACTTAGTATTGAGTCTTTTAACTTGTTAATAAAATTACAGGTATGTAATTTAATGTGAGGTTGTTGTGTTGATAATGTGTTTATCTGGAAAGTTGATGAAAAATTCTCATGATTAAACTCAGATTAAGCTCAGAAAGCACAACATAATCTTGGAACATGAGTAGATACCTCAAACTTTAAAATGAAAGTTATTCCCATAGAACACAAACAACTTGTTATTATTCCTTTCCGTTGATCAATTTTGTCACGTGACAAATTATAAAAACACCAATCAGAATTAAGTTCAAGCACAAATAACCTTGAGTCAGCTCTAAATCCTTATTGGTCTCTACAAGCAGATGACTTCTGTCTTCCTACTCTGTCTCTCTTTCTTCAGAATTCTGTATCCAGCTTCTACAAAATTGCGTCATATTTTCAGTAAACATAGTTTAGATACAAAACATATAAGACTATTTAAATCTATTATTATTAATAATATTCCGGTAATTAGTAAATTGAACTTTGAACGTTGGAACTGTGACAGTTTCACACAATTTCAAATTTCCTCAGAGAATATGAATTCCTCAAGGATTAGTTAGATACAAGAAGCTTAGAACTATAAATCTTCCAAATAGATGGGTTTTAAATGTTCAGGAAATACTGGAAGAAAAATATTCATTAAATTTATGTCGAAGACTGTTGACAAAAAAAATACGTCAACATGCATCATTTTTGTTAGCGGTACAAATTGAATATTCAAAACTATAGCATTGTGTAATCTTTCATGAAATCAAATATAAACAAAGTTAAGAGAAAGTAATATTGACATAGTGAGCCAATCAGAAGTGAGTAAACGAGAAAATCATTTGATGACTTTCAGAAATGTCTTAAATGGACGAATGCATATCATTGGTCAAGAAATGAATTCATTTTCTAAGGGGATTAAATGTTTACATATAGATGAGTACTTGCATATATTGTTCATCAATAAAATAGACATTCTATTCTACTAGTCTTGCCTTCCACCTCTCATCTTGACGTATATTCTTCAAGAAATGTAATTAAACTGTCAAACACTGTGTATATTCCAATCTCTCATTCACTAAATGATTTATTGTTCTTGACTGGAAGAGCTAGCCGACTTGGCTGGTTTATTATTGTAATGTGGTTCAAAAAGGTATCACATATTTATGTCCAGCGCTGATAACAATAAGCAATGTTGACTACAGTATATATATATATATATATATATATATATATATATATATATATATTTAGAGAGAGAGAGAGAGAGACTGAATGACATGGTTCAAAATCATTTGCAATGACGCAAGACCGAAGGTCCCAGGTTCGAATCCTGTGATTAGCCGAAGTCGTGGATGTTTACTGCTGATTAGTACTGTACTAGGACAAAATGGCCGTCCAGTGCTTCCAGATTTATAACAACGACTGATTCATGATTTCAATGTATAATTCCATCTCCCTGTGCTTATGTGTCAATGGCAACTTGAGTTGATGTACCTGCGTACTAAGTTCTACATTGTCGCTAACTGAATAACTGACTTTGAACAAGATATCCGTTACAAATTCATGCAAACATGTCATCTGATATATTTGAACTATTACGAGTTTACCTTAGTCGGAAAACGAGAACGAGGATCGAGGATCTGGAGACACCATAGGCTACTCTAATCCGAGTGTCCCAAACTTTCCATTGAATAAAAGAAGACCTGATATGAAGTAGAATATGTATTCTACAATCATCCAGAAAGTACTGGGTCTGAGTCCAGAAGAGAATCATGATCCCGGTCCGGGTCCGGGTCATAAAACGTTATAGATAATGCGTATTTATACAGTTAAGTCGAATAGGAAACAACATTGAAGTCTGTGATATTGACAGTTAAGTCGACCAATAAGAAACAACATGGGAGTACGTGACATTGATATCTACTAGGACGACCATAATATTGACCAATAGGAATCGACCAATAGAATTAAACTTACAAAAAATAATTCTCTTAGGATATTTTGATGAATAAATATCCTAACACAGTCGTAAGCTTGATTTTTTTTTTAAATTATAAATCTAATTTCGTTCAAAATTCAATTCCCTTATACGTTACGCTATTTTGTTCTAAATTTCAGTTAGAAAAACAACGTAAATTAAATGAATTAGAAATTATTGTCATATTACGTTTAGATCAAATTGTACATTTTATCAGCAGCACCTCTTCTGATGTGACAATTCCACCATTAGATATGAAAAATAGTTTAATATTTTTAAAAAATAATTTACGTAAATTACAAAAACGTATCTGTGAATTGAATGACGAGAAAAATTTACAACGTTTAACAATAAAACAAGCCAAAGAACATCATATTATGTTACAAAAATATAAAAAGCTATTTCAAGTTAGTTTTATTTAAAACAAAATTGATCATTGTTCAATATTTGACCTTGTTTTTGTTTTAATTTGCTTGATAATCTGACTAGTAAGCAATGATGTCGTTAGGAAACGCGTACTAGGTAAGGATGGCAGATCAATAGATGAAGTGGTGAAACTTCATCAGTTGAGGTGGTTGGGACATGTGTTGCGTATGCCTAACCACCGACTGCCTCGTCGAACTTTGTTCTGTAGTGTAGGTTTAGATTGGAAGAAAGTTAGGGGCGGCCAAACCAAAACATGGCACAAATCCATGAAGTCACTGACAAGTGGACTGAGTCATGTTGGTAGATGTAGACTATCTGGTTGGGGTCCGCGAGACGATAGTCACCAATGGTTACAGACCTTGAACGACATGGTTCAAAATCGTTTGCAATGGCGCAGGTGCATCCATTCTTTGAGCTCTCTCAAATCGTAATCCTCTGGATTCGTCAGCACTTTCTCTACCTTTGTCTTTGTAACCTCATCTCACTGAATTATACTTCTCGAATGATATTTTCGCTCCCTAGTCTTCTTCATTACCATTAATACCTCTACTATCTTTATCACTATGACATTAGCGTCTCTGTGCTTATGTGGTATGGCAACATGAACTTATGTACATACGTACGAAGTTCTGCCTTGCAACTGACTGACTGACTGATAATCTGACTCTTATTTTAAAAACGAACGAACGATTGATACATCCATCATAGGTTATGCATCATGCACTTTAAATCATCCCTTCTTTATATTATGAGTAGGTGAACGCTGTTTGTGTGACGGTAGTAATAAGAAGCCCACTATGGATTTAGTTGGATAGAGTTTATTCCATACAATCTTGTTCACTTAGTCAAATATGAGAACAATAAGAAACGTGAAAGAAAAGTGAAGTGAAATGTAGAAGACAAGTGTGTCAAGTCAATGAGAAGAGGCATGACTAGACATTTATACACATTTTTGAAACCATGAATCGATCAATGTTAGACCACCAGCATTAGAAACCTGGAAGCATTGGACGGCCGTTTCGTTCTGGTATGGGACTCCTTGGCAGTGCGCACCCACGACTCCTGCACCCCGCAGGATTCGAACCCAGGACCTTCGCTATTGTGCGCGAACGCCCTAACCGAGTTCTAGTGGGAAGACGTGACCACCAGTGAAGTTCAACCTGTTCGGGTGTAGACAGTGTCTACCGAAGACTGTGTATGAATGAGGTTGCGCAACTCCGTGAATTTGATCAAGTTAGACATTAACACCGCTAGAAACCGGCTCAGTGGTATAACGGTTAGGGCGTTCGCGCACAACAGCGAAGGTCCTGGGTTCGAATCCTGCGGGGTGCAGGAGTCGTGGGTGCGCACTGCCAAGGAGTCCCATACCAGAACGAAACGGCCGTCCAATGCTTCCAGGTTTCTAATGCTGGTGGGCTAACATTGATCGATTCATGGTTTCAAAAATGTGTAACTTAACAATCTTCACAACCCCTGTAGATATATATAGTCAAACAAAATATAAGCTAGGCACATGACAAGAATAGTAAGGGAATGCATAAACGTACTCAAATTAAAAACAACCAAGGTCATAAGTGAATAATTGATCAGGTCAATAGACATGCAGAAAAGGTTAATTAGACACTAATCTCTCATTTGTGTTCTTAATTCGTAACCTCACTTTTATGATGTCACATATAGCCTGAACTACCGAAAAAACATTGAACAAAACGAACGTTTTTGTACAATAAATAAAGATTATCTGTATTGATAATTGGAATTTTTTTCCATTGATGTTTAAGACTGCAAATGATGAATCTCTTTTTGGGTTTATAAGTGTTTATCCAAAGAGACTAATCGCGTGTAGTAGTCGTAAACACTGATGAGAAGATCTGTACATCCAATACAAAAGTAAGCTAGTTATTTTTCATCCCATCACACAAACCATTGGCTATTTGAACTCAATAGCTAAATGGATAATGTGATGACATTCGAAGCACACGGTGCTAGGTTCGAGTCCATGAGTGAAAATTAACGCTAGGATGCAGATACATCTGACTGGTCTGTCCCGAATATGAGGGAATCTATTAGTCAATGCGATATCATTGAAAAAAATACCAAATCAACACTAGTATTGTGGTGCGCGCTACTTATAAGTAGTATATGACGCGAGTGTAAACGTAATGTCTGGCAGCAGAAGATGAGGGAAGATCAAGAGAAAGGAAGAGTGGGAACACAATGGAATTAGTATGAAACGCATGAATAGTGAACTGTCAGACAATGGATTGATGATGATGGATTGAAGATTTGCAAATTAACAACGATTTACGATATGGTTTTCCTATTTTACTGAGTAACTCTTGTAATTTTCGTTAAATACAATTCGGTTGCCCTCACCTGCGTTCTCCTTCACTACAGTCTTAGTAGTTTAGATATTATGATCATTATTAGTATTACTATTTTCTCCTTTCATCCACCTACCCATGTTGTGAATTTTTTGTGAAGTAATGATAGTTTTTTCAAATATTTTTGAGTAACTCCTATTTGTTTTCAGTGTTGTCGAATGGTCTCGATGGTTTCGTCAGTAGTGCGCATATCCACGACCCACGTAAGTAGGAATCGAACCTAGTTTCGCGCACGAGATCATTGAGTAGGCATCCAATGATATTATATGTCTAGTTTTGATCAATTCATGACTTTACGCAACATTCATCTATTACCTGAGATGGGTAACTATCTCCTACTAGACATACATTGAACTCTAGTGGTCACAAATTCTCACTAGAATTTCAGGAATACATCGTGAAGCCAGTCACTAGTGATCACATAACTGTTATTAATGAAGGAGATTTGTGAAGATTGTATTATCTTCATAGTTAAAACCATGAACAGTTTCCAGGGTTCTGATGTTGAATTGGCTAAGATCAGTTTGTGATATCAACTCTAAAAATAATGCCTACGACGTAGGCGATAATCTGTCTTCTTTCACTTTTGTTCTAGTCTCCAAATTTCCTGAATATGCCTTATTCTTTGACGTCTTGAAATTTATTTCTTCGAATAACTTCTACGCAAAGATCAACTATCATCATCAAGGGATGAAAAACTTACTTGAACACAATAATCAGATTACATTATCATATCATTGAAATGTTTGTCACCTAATTAAGGCCGGAAGTTGATCAGAGTAAAACGTTTAATCGCTCGCGAACTGACTCCAATTTGGACGAACATTCAAATATGCTATGAAATAAATGTCTCCTTAATTAACAAGGTTGAAAGATGTTCAGAGACTGGGACAACTACAAAGGAATGGTTGAACATATTTCTACTTTAAATAACCTACATGATTTCGACTAGTTAGTCTGTTAGTCGACTAACTAACTAACTATCCATGATATATCTATCGATTGAGAAAACAAAATTTACATTCAAAGCATATTTTCTTTGCAAAATGTTTCTCGCTACTTATAATACAGCCTGTTAGTAGTATATTTTAATCTTCATCATTCTAATTCTGTTTTTTTTTCTGTTTGTTTCACATTAGAAAGAAATTGAACAATTTTCAGCTGTATGTGATAGAGAAATGACTGATAAATTTGGTAGAATAGATGATATTGAAAAAATGGAAAGTGTGATGATCAATCCGAAATTAGAAGATTTAACTACAAAAATGTTAATCATGCAAGAGGAATTTGCTAAAGAAGAAGCTGAAATCGAGGTTAGTATATTGCGTCTCTGTGATGATGATGTTTGGTGCCTCAGGTTTGAACGTGATAATACGAGCTAACTGCTTAAATTGATGACTTGAATGAGAATGGAAGTGTTAAACAGACATACGTTCCCCTTAGAAAATGAATCCATTTCTTGACCAATGATATTTATTTGTTCATTCGTACTTTATGACAATTGTTGCAAGTGACGAAATGATTTTTTTTTGTTCAGCTACTCCAAATTTATTTGTAAGATCAATAGAACTGAAGGAATATTTAGCAGCCGTTTTGTTTAATTGTGACTTTACGATAGTATGCACTCATGATTATTCTAGAGCTCGAGTTTAAGAAATCAAGGTTGACAGTTGTGCGTTCTATGATTAAACAAATATGTTGACATTCAATTTAAGGGTAAATTATCTACTCAAAACCCCCTAGATTAGTTCTGTATGTGATATTTACTTGTTTAAATCGTTAGATATGTGAGAACATAGTGTCAGTTCAAGTTATGACTAGTACTGATTCTTTTTACCAAAGTCAGAATTTTCAATACAAATGTTGAAACATTTCTACTATATGGCACAGAAACTTAAAGAATCACGAAAACTCAAAGATACAGATACCTATTAACAGTTGTCTACACAAGATACTCCAAATCCGTTGGCTGGACACCATCATCAACAATGTACTTGTGGGATAGAACAAACCAGATTCCAGTTGAGGAAAAAATTATAAAAAATCTTTAGAGATGGATAGTATACCCATTGCAGAAATCACTTATATGCATCACAAAACAACTCTCAATTTGGAATCCTCGAAGCTAAAGGAAAAGTAGTAGTCCATAGAACACACTGTGCCGAGAGTTGGAGACAGACATGAATTGGAAAAGAAGGCCTAGAATAGAGTGGGTCGGATAATGTTGGTCGGTGGCCTTTGCTCGATTACCGATGACAGGCTTAAATAAGTGAATACTGATTCTAGGTGATACAAATTAGATTTAGTAAGTAGTATCAATCTGAATAATAGTGTTTAGTATATATAATTTAACAAAAGCTCCGACAAATTATGTCACTGAACTGATAGGTGCTTATTCATCACAAAATTGAGGACTTGTTTAACTAAATCAAAGAAGACGTCCGATTATTAAATCTATCAATCAGAATGTTTGCGTATACATGAAAAACTTCATTCAAAAATCGGTTTCATATGCTGTAGAAATTTAATTTTTTTTTATCTCTTATGATTTATCAGTCCTTACTGATATAATTACATGATAAACCCACCAATAGGAATGAGATTCTGCGCTAACGACCTTGAGTCAAGAGCTAGTTCTTATTGGCTCATAATTCTTATTATTTTTCTTTTAAAAATATTTAACATTGAACAAAATATAATGTATGGTTTATTGTTGAACACATTGAACACTGATGAAATCTTTTCTTTTCTTTTTCTATAATTTTCAAATTAATTTTGCCGGGAAATACAAAATAATAATAATAATAAATTAGACCAAAATACGTAATGCACGAGATATATGTGTTGGACAAATACGTCAAAATACAGTTTATTTAACACAATTATTAACACTTTTCAATGAACATCAATATTTACAAAATGATTTAAATCAAATGTTAAAAGCAAAAGTAAGTGTAAAGTTGATTTTAATGTTTGTTTATTGTAATAGTTGTGTTGAATTTTTTGATGTAAGTACGTACGTACATCATCTCAAGTTGTCATACCACATGAGCACACAGAGATGCTATGGTCAATTCAAAGCCCAACCACCTTATCTGAAAAAGTTTTACTACTACATCTATTGATCTATAATTCTTACTCAATACTGTTTTCTTAATACAAGCATTGCTTACTCAATGGTCCTAGGATATCAATCTATCAATCAGTAGCAACGCAGAACTTCGTACGTAAGTACATCAGTTCATGTTGCCATACCACATTAGCACAGAGAGATCTCATTGTCAATTCAAATTCAATAGTAGTAGAGGAAGTAAAGTTATTCGCAGTAGTCGGAGAGGTTAAGATTAGAAGATATTATCCAAGAAGTAGAATCTAGTGAAATATCTTGGTCCCAGGATATACGAGCAATGTTTCGAAGACATCCATGATTAAATACTACTTCTACGGTTACTGGTAATATTTCACACCCTTACAGAAGGACGGAGAGAACTGCTACGCAGTAGACTCACACTTTGGTTCGCAGACGAATATTTCTCCTACACCGTAAGTGACACAAGTTTGCAAAAGCCCTGCTGAGATTTCATTGGACCCCAGGCCACCAGCACTGATGAGACTACCAAGATATGTAAAGCGGTCAACACGCTCAACTACTTCACTCCCTATCCCTAGTTCAGCTGCCGATACAATCCAATCCTAAAGCAATATTTTACATTTTGGTGGGAGAAGAATTGCATCCCGAACATGTGTTTACATTGTTGCTTAGGATAGTCAGAAGACTCTACATAACAGTATACATTACACTGATTATAATGTAACAAACTATTTCATAAACAGACCGAATATAACAAGATTTATTACATAGCAAATAAGATTTGTTTAGAAACAAACAGCAGTGTCACATGGAAGTTGTTGCAGTCGAGAGCCGAAAACAAGAGGTTTAGTAAGTCAAAAGTTCGGGGTATTCTGAATACTTCGGATACTAGCAGAGAAGTGAGAGAACACACTATGGAACCAACTCCGCCTGCAGACCTTTCAAGGCTCCTGCCGGTTCGAAGTTCAGATAAAGCAGGATAGGTTGGGTTTAGGGTTGGCGACCTCATCCCACAAAAAACTAACTCGCTAAAAAACGTTACCGAAAAAAATTATTCAAACCATATAAACTCTGATCTGGGAGTTAGAAGGTATTCATGTAGACGAGTTATAAAGTCTCATGATGAAAGCCGAGTTCTTTCGGAAGTAACGACGCCGATGCCCCTTCTGACAACCAAAACCCTTCCACTGTGTGGGCAGCCGGGAAGTAACGTCCCCCCTCCTCATACCCATAAATGCACACGAGACCAAATTGGTCACAATCTAACCCACTGGAATCAACTTGGGTGGCATAACATACAACTGATGAAAATGAATGATTAAAAACTAGGTGTAGATACTACATAATGATTCTGTAATTTTGCTAAATATACATTCCTTCTACCAGTACTTGATCTAACATTTGAAGTCACTTTCCACGGATTTGTCGAGGCTGACGACAGTTCTGATGGGTGGAAACAAAGTTGAGTGAAGTTGGTCTCTGTTGACAGATGGAGACGTGGGAGGTCTTGATTACTGACAGTGGATAAATCTATGGAGTTCTGTGCACCTATAAACTTGACAATCTAATTAGAGGCGAGTGCGATGGACGCTACTTATATGGTAGTTTTTAAGTAGTACGCGGTAGAACGTAGCTTAGCAGTTGAACATGTTTCATGTTGAGAAATAGAATTACGATATTTATTATGAAATAATGTTAACTGTCATGTCTAAATACTATTTAAATGTATAGATGAATGGAGTGTACACCAAAATTCAAAAGTCATCATCTTAAACCTGGCTGATTCGTCCATAAATCATTAACTCATCCAATTTTATCATATAAAACATATAGATTGTTGCTAGCAGCAAAATCTTGGACAAAAGTGTATGCTCTCACTAGTTCTATTTACATACATTGGCGGTACGTTAGCGTTTCAAGTCAAAGATACCTTGTTCGAAGAGTAAAGTGAACATTAACACTGGAAAGCATTTAGATCTGTCTGATTGACAGACAGACAGACAGATACAACACAGAACTTCGTACATAAGTACATCGGTTCAGGTTGCCATACCACACATCAGCATAGAGACGTAACTGTCAGTTCAAATCCAAGAGTGATAGCAATAATAGAAGTATTAGCAGTAATCGAGAAGATTAGGGAGCGAAGATATGATTCGAGAAGTATAATTCAGTGAGATAAATTTGTTAAGAGAAAGATAGAGATGATGAGGAATGCAGAAGGTTAGAATTTGAGAGAACACAAAGAGTGGATGCACCTGTGCCATTGCAAACAATTCTGAGCCATGTCGTTCAAGATCTCTAACCATTCGTGACTTTCGTTTCGCGGACCCCAACCAGATAGCCTACATTAAAAATCTGTCTGATGGGTCCTAAATTAAGATAAAACGCATACACTGAATTCCATTATTAACCCTATTCTCACTACTTTACGCAAGCTTGTATTATAATGTGTAAATCCAGGCAAGATAAATTGAAACCATTCTAAGCGTTATAGAGGTCAAACTCTTTTTATTTGATGCATTGACCTTTTATCTCATTTGTATTCACAAATTATGTAATCGTTACTAATTTTATGATTATTAGATTTCATCATAATTTTTTTTACATTTTGCCCCCCGATTTCTTGTCACTCGTTGAACTTTCATTTCAACTTTGTGAATCAATAAACTATTCATGTTGGACCATGATTAGAGAAACATGGAAGCACTAAAAAGGGCCGTTTAGTCTTGATATGGGACTTATTGTCAGCTGTTGGATGTCGGCACATTGTTCCAAAGGTTGAGCGTCCACGTGCAACGTCGTAGGTCCTGGGTTCGAGCCCTGTGAGTAGAGGGAGTCGTGGATTCGCACTACCAATGATGAGTAGTAGTCCTGTACTAGGATGAAACGGTTATTCAATAGCTTCCAGGTTTCTAATAGTAGTCTAACTCTGATTGATTAATGATTTCAAAAAGTAACTCAAAAATCTCCACGGCCCTCTAATGTTAATAATAAATGTTGAGGCTTTGCTTCGCACCAGTTGTGTAACTTCATACTGAAGCTGATGTGAGTAGAGAAGGTTGAAGTAAAATAGAATGGTGAATTCAATTTATTGTGAGGAAAGATAATAACCTTATTCAAAATATCGATCAAATCGTGCTGGAAATAACTCGCTAAACTTCTTACTTTTCTCAGTGATTAATGGGAAAATTTGAATTTCTTGCTTTTGTGTCAAAAGCGCGCCCTTTTTGATTGATGTTTCCCACTTGAAGGAACTTCAAACATGATTGGTTCATTTTCTTCTGTTCGTACGTTATTTATGTGAATCTTTCAAGGACGCTCTTTGTATTGTGTACAATATTATGCATGAGGCTGAGTGCAAGTTGTTTGTTTGTTGCGAACTTACTTACACCTGTCACTCCAAATGGAGTATAAGAACACCGAACATTTCCGGTTAGCGTTGTTTTAGTGAGTTGACTTTCTACATGATGGGATTGCTAAGCTTATGCCTAACCCTCCCACTTTATCCGGGCTTTGGACCGGCAGTAACCTAGGAAGTGGAGTTTTGTTGCAAACAGCTTGTTGACTTGCGTCGTAGAAGATGATGATGAGCTAACTAGGCTTGTCCTACCTTTTGAATGAACTAACTGACCTTTCTTTCTGAATTAATATTTGCATAACTTTTGACCCGGTCAATTATTTGTTTAAAATATTCGATTGCTTTTGTTTGAGTGGGCGTGTGTGTACACTGTTTACCTCGCTTATCACATGACTAGTTTCATTTAGAGTGACTATAAATGGTTATTCATTGCTCGTATATCGTGGGACACCCGAGTGAGCAACGCTGTTATTAGGAAACGGGTACTAGGTAAGAATGGCAGATCAATCGATGAAGTGGTGAAACTTCATCAGTTGAGGTGGTTGGGACATGTGTTGCGTATGCCCAACCACCGACTGCCTCGACGAGATTTGCTTTGTGGTGTAGGAATAGGTTGGAAGAAAGTTAGGGGCGGCTAAACCAAAACATGGCAGAAATCCATGAAGTCATTGACGAGTGGACTTAGCCATGTCGGTAATTGTCGACTACCTGGTTGGGGTCCGCGAGATGATAATAATCGATGGTTAGAGACCTTGAATGACATGGCTCAAAATCGTTCGCAATGGCGCCGGTGCATTTATTCTTTGTGTTCTCTCAAATCCTAATCTTCTGGATTCTTCAACCCCTCTAGGTTCGACTGTCTAAACTTTTCTCACTGAATCATACCTCTTGAATAGTATCTTCTAATCGTAACCTCTCCGATTACTTCTAATTGCCTTACTACCTCTTCTACTATTGGATTTGAATTGACAATTATATCTCTGTGCTGATGTGGTATAGCAACATGAACTGATGTACTTATGTACAAAGTTCTACGTTGCATCTGACTGACTGACTGACTGACTGATTCATGTCTTGTCACACACAAACATTTGACGAACTTGTCTATACTTGGCTTCGCTTTACTTTCACATTTTTTATTATATTTGACTACAGGGACGATTGAATGGAAGAAACTGCATCAAACTAAATCCACCTTTGACTTCATCTTATTGCCTATGAATTGAAGGGGGGGGGGAGTTATTTCATAGCATATTCAATCATTCCTGGGCCACTAAAATCGATTTAGGCAATTGGTTATTCAGTATGAAAATAGTGAGTGATATTTACCCAGTGTTTGGTGATCTTCATAAAACTCACATAAACAAAGTTATGACGTACTATTTCAATAATGAACTTTTCATTATCTACAGCCGATGACAGTCCTACTTGGTGAAGACGCTGACAAAATACAGAGTCTTCTAACCACCCTAAGCAACAATGCAAGCATGTTCGGGATGCGGTTCTCACCCTCGAAATGCAAAATGTTGCTTGAAGATTGGGTTTCATCGGCACCTGAACTAGTGATAGAGAGTGAAGCAGTCGAACGTGTAGACCGCTTCACTTATCTTGCGAGTCTCATCAGCGCTGATGGTCTGGTGACTGACGAAATCTCAGCACGGATACAGAAGGTTCGATTGGCTTTTGCCAACTTGCGTCACCTATGGCGCAGGCGAGATATCCGTTTGCTAACTAACGGACGAGTGTACTGTACAGCAGTTCGCTCCGTCCTACTGTACGGTTGCGAGACTTGGCCGTAGGTTACTAGTCTTCCATCATTGATGCCTCCGAAGCATTGTTCGTGTATCGTGGAACAACCGTATAAGCAATACTGTCGTTAGGAAACGAGTTCTAGGTAGGGATGGCAAATCAATAGATGAAGTAGTGAAACTTCATCAGTTGAGGTGGTTAGGACATGTGTTAGGTACGCCTAACCACCGACTGCCTCGATGAGCTATCTTTCGCAGTGTTGGAGCAGGTTGGAAGAAAGTTAGGGACGACCAAACCAAAACATGGCACAAATCCATGAAGTCACTGACAAGTAGACTGAGTCATGTGGGTAGATGTAGGCTATCTGGTTGGGGTCCGCGAGACGAATGTCACCGATGGTTAGAGACCTTGAAAAAACATGGCTCAGAATTGTTTGCAATGGCGCAAGTGCATCCACTCTTTGCGTTCTATGAAATTCTAAGCTTCTGAATTCCTCACCATCTCTATCTTTCTCCTTCTTCTAAATTTATCTTACTGAATTATACTTCTCGAATCATATCTTCGCTCCCTAATCTTCTCCGTTACTGCTAATACTTCTATTATTGCTATCACTCTTGGATTTAGACTGACAGTTACGTCTCTGTGGTGATGTGGTATGGCAACCTGAACTTCGTACGTACGTACGAAGTTCTGCGTTGTATCTATCTGTCTTCCATTATCTACAAAATTATAAAAATGTGTTGGTACGAATTTTAAGTTCTAGTCAGTCAGCTGCAACACAGAACTTCGTCCATACATACATCAGTTCAAGTTGTTATACTACATTAGCACAATGATAGAATTGTCAATTCAAATTAGAGTCAGTAAAAGTTTTAGCAGTAATAAAAAACGATTAGAATTCGAAGATCTTATTTAAGAAGTACAATATAGTGAAATAAATTTAGAAAGGGATAATAAAACGTCCTGTGAACTCATGAGAGTAGACAAAGAATGGATGTATGTACTATGTCATTCAAAGTCTTTAAGCATCGGTTATTGTCGCCCTTCACACGGCGTCCAACCAGGTAAGTAAGTCTACACCTACTAACATGGCACACTCCACCTGTCAGTGACTTCATATGGATTTATGTCATGTTTTAATTTAGCTACTTACCTCTCTCTAACTTTCTTCCCACCTACTCTTGCATCACACAATGTTGCTGCTCTTTGTGGCAGTCGGTAGTTGAACATTTCGTAACACGTCATATATATATATGAATATTTTTTGCTCTTTCTCTCATAGAATGACAAATCCCCAGGAATGATTGATCAACAACAATTAAAACAACTAATTCAATTTGTCAAATTACAAAATGATGAAATTCACAATTTAACACAAGAAATTCAACAACTTACACAATAGTAAAACAATGCAACACATAGTGCAGGCAAAGAATTTTTATAGTCTGCCTTTTCTTTGGCACGAACCAGGCATCGTTTTCTCCAGTCAATTCTCATTTACCATAAAGTTATTATCACCTTTTTAAAATGAATTTGTATGTTTCTACATTACTGATCATAGTTACAATATAATACGCTACATAAAAATATAGTAAATATGTTTTTTTAATAAATATATAATAATTTACAAAATAAGTGTTATGTTGTTATTCAATATTTCTGTTTGTTCAATTCGTCAATCTGTTGTTTTATCGGTTATAATACACTGACCAATCAGTATGTGTACATATAGATAGACGGATGACCTTGAAACAACCAATGAGGAGAAAGCAAGGAGGAGAGAATTGATACACACTATGTGCTTGATAATTGACTCAATACCAACACTGGACATGAATCCAGAGGAAAGAAGATTAAGTCAAACAATGTGAAGATCTTTATCGTATTTCAGGCATTCAGTTAAAATTAGTCAGCTATCAAGTTTACTCATCCGTCAAGCTAATACTTACTTACTTACTTACTTACGCCTGTTAGCCCCAATGGAGCATAGGCCGCTCACCAGTTTTCTCCAACCAACTCGGTCCTGGGCTTCCCTCTCCAGTTCTGTCCAATGTTTCTTCATTCCTCTCATATCTTTCTCTATTTCTCGGCGTAGTGCGTTCCTTGGCCTTCCTCATTTACTTTTGCCTTGAGGGTTCCATGTGAGGGCTTGTCTCGTGACGCAGTTGGGTGCTTTTCGTAGTGTATGTCCTATCCACTTCCACCGCTTCTTCCTGATTTCCTCATCCACTGGAATCTGACTTGTTCTCTCCCACAGTTCGTTGTTGCTGATGGTGTCTGGCCAACGAATACGAAGTATTTTGTATAGACAACTGTTAATAAACACTTGTATCTTCTGAATGATGGCTTTGGTAGTTCTCCATGTTTCCGCTAGATACAGTAGAACTGTCTTGACATTTGTATTGAAAATCCTTATTTTGGTTTTGGTTGAAAGTTGTTTGGAGTTCCAGATATTTTTCAACTGTAGAAATGCAGCAATTGCTTTGCATATCCGCGCCCTCACATCTGCATCGGATCCACCTTGATTGTCGATGATGCTGCTCCGATATGTAAAGGTGTAAAAGTCCTCCAAGGCATCTCCATCAAGAGTGATTTGGTTGGTGCATGTTGTGGTGCATCGGAGAATTTTGCTTTTTCCTTTATGTATGTTGAGACCTATTGCTGCTGCAGAGGCTGCTGCTACACTGGTCGTCTTCTCTTGCATTTGTTTTTGAGTGTGCGATAGAAGAGCCAAGTCATCTGCAAAGTCCAGATCGTCCAGCTGCGTGCTAACTGTCCAGTTGATACCGTGCTTCCCTCCAGATGTTGACGTCTTCATAATCCAGTCGATCACCAGGAGAAAGAGAAAGGGTGAGAGTAAGCAACCTTGCCTCACACCGGTCTTCACCTCGAAAGAGTCTGTCAGCTGACATCCGTGCATGATTTTGCAGTTGAATACATCATAAGAATTCCGTATGATGTTAACTATTTTCTCAGGCACACCGTAGTGTCGAAGAAGCCTCCACAGTGTTTTTCTATCCACGCTATCGAATGCTTTCTCGTAGTCGATGAAGTTGATGTAGAGTGGTGAGTTCCATTCAAATGATTGTTCCACAATGATCCGTAATGTAGCGATTTGGTCAGTACATGATCGATCCTTACGAAATCCGGCCTGTTGATCTCGAAGTTGGGCGTCTACGAAGTCCTTCATTCTGTTTAACAATACTCTGTTGAAGACTTTGCCTGGTATTGAAAGAAGAGTGATGCCTCTGTAGTTTTCACACTTGCTGAGATCGCCTTTCGTTGGTATTTTGATGAGGTATCCTTCTTTCCAATCTGATGGTACTTGTTCTTCATCCCAAATCTTCTTGAAGAGAATGTGAAATATTTTCGCAGTTGCTTCCACATCTGCTTTCATTGCCTCTGCTGGAATGTTGTCTGGTCCTGCTGCTTTGCCGCTCTTGATTTGTCTGATGGCTATACTGATCTCCTCAATCGTAGGTGCGCCAATATTAATTGGGAGGTCCTTGGATGCTGCTTCGATGTTGGGTGGGTTCAGTGGAGCTGGTCGATTCAATAGTTCCTTAAAGTGCACTACCCACCTATTTCTCTGTTCTTCAGTGTTGCTGATTACTTTGCCTTTCTTGCTTTTCACTGATCGTTCTGGTTTACGATAGTTTCCGGCGAGCTTGTCGTAGTTTCGTACGATTGTCTCAAGTTTCCTTCTCTTGCAGCCTTTTCCGCCGTCATTGGTAGATCTTCCACATATTTTCGTTTGTCAGCTCTGATGCTCTTCTTCACTTCCCTGTTTGCTTCTGTATACTCGGCTTGCGCCTTAACTTTCTCTGCTCTGTTTCGGCTGACATTCACTGCTGCCTTCTTGTTCCTCCTTTCTTGAATTTTTTCAAGAGTACCAACAGAGATCCACTCCTTGTGATGGTGCTTCTTGCGACCAAGGACCTCCTGACATGTTGAAGTGATTGCCTCTTTAATCCCTTTCCAATTGTTCTCCAATGTCGCTTCCTCTCCATTGAGTAGATCCTGAAAGGCCTGGAACCTATTGGTGAGGGCTATCTTGAATTCGTTGAGTGTTACGGTATCCCGAAGACAGGCTGTATTAAGCTTCTGTGATGTTGTCTGCCCCGTTGTCCAGTGCTTCTTTAGCTTCAATCTCATTTTGGCGATCAGCAAGTGGTGATCTGAAGCTATATCAGCTCCTCTCCTGGTTCTCACATCCTCCATGGTCCTTCTGAACGTTTTGTTGATACAGATATGGTCAATTTGGTTTTGAGTAGTGTGGTCCGGTGAAATCCATGTGGCTTTGTGAATGCGTTTGTGCGGGAATATTGTGCCACCGATGACCAGTTTGTTGAAGGCACATAGGTTTGCAAACCTCTCACCATTTTCGTTCCTTTCTCCCAGTCCATGTCGTCCCATGATGTCTTCATATCCAGTGTTGTCCATGCCAACCTTGGCATTCAGGTCTCCCATAAGAATCGTCAAATCCTTTGGTGAACATTTCTCGACGATTGACTGCAGCCTTTCGTAGAATTGATCTTTAACGTCGTCATTGTAGTCATTGGTAGGTGCATAACATTGGATGACGTTCATTGTAATGTCCTCTTTCTTTGTTTTGAAGGATGCTTTAATGATCCTGGGTCCATGAGATTCCCATCCTATTAGTGCCTTTTGTGCATGTTTGGACAGCATCAGTGCAACTCCTTGTGTATGTGAAGCATTTTCCTCTTCATGACCAGAGTATAACAGCAGTTCCCCTGAAGCTAGTCTCAGTTGTCCTACTTGGGTCCAATGTGTTTCACTGATTCCAAGCACCTCGAGGTTGTATCTTTTCATTTCTGCCACAACTTGAAATAGTCTTCCAGTATCCCACAATGTACGAACGTTCCATGTACCTAAAAAAAAATGGTTGCTCTGGTTGTCAGAAGAGGCATCAGCCCCGTGACTCCCGAGGGAACTCGGCTTTCATCACGAGACGTCATAATTCTTCTTCCAACTCCCAGGGCAGAGTTAAAATGGTTTGAATTATTTTTTCTGGTTAGCGTTTTTTTGGCAAGTGAGATTTCAACGGAATGGGGTCGCCAACCGCATGTCCAACCCTCCTCCTTTATCCGGGCTTGGGACCGGCAGTAGCCCCTAAGGTTCTACTGGCGGAGTTGTCAAGCTAATAATGAACGGAAATAACCAATTATCATCTCATAAGTTAACCAAAAGTTGCTGTGAAATGCAGATTAATTGAAAACTTATAATAAAAGGTATATATATATATATATATATATATATATATATATATATATATATATATATATATATGCCTGATAGTCTAGTTAATTAGTAATTATACAGTAAGACTACACACACTAACACAGTACGTAAATCGTGTTGCCTAAGTGTTCCTATTTACTTTAGTCTTCATCCGGATATTACTTATTGGTTAGCACTTTTTTCAACGAGTTAGTTTTGTGCGGGATGGGTTCACTAACCTCATGCTAAAACCTCCTTCTTTTTCCGGTTTTTGGACGGACAGTAACCACTGAGGTACTGCAGGCTCTTTTATCGTATACGCAACAACACATGAAAGCGAAGAGACAACCAGTGTACAAGTAGCCTCAGCTGCAGCAGGTCTCAACATACATATAGGAAAAAGTGTGATTCTCCGATACAACACAACATGTTCCAACCAAATCACTTGACCGAGATGCCTTGGAAAACGTAAAAACATTTACCTATCTGTGCAGCATCATTGACGAGCAAGGTGGTTTTGATGTAGATGTGAAGGCGTAGTAGATCAGCAAAGCAAGGACAGCATGACTACCAAAGTTATCATCCGAAAGAGATAATAGTATTTATTAACAGGTGTCTACGCAAAATATTTTGGATCCGTTGGCCAGACACCATCAGCAACAACCTATTGTGGTTGAGAACAAACCAGATTTTAGTGGAGGAGGAATCGCTGGGAGCGAATACAACACACACACACACACATACAAACTGTGTCATAAGACAAGCCTCCACTTGGAATTCTCAAGGTCAAAGGAAAAGAGGAAGACCAAAGAACACATTACACCGAGAAATAGAGAAAAAAGACATGCGAAGAATGAACAAACACTGGAAATAACTAGAAAGGGAAGCCCAGGAGAGAGTAAGTAGGTTGGAGAATATTGGTCGGCAGCCTATTAGGCTCCATTAGTAGGGATAACAGGTATAAGTACGTATGAACAGACAAATTACTGTCTAGAACTTGTACATTATTTTATTTTAAAAAAATATTAATCAGTCAATTACTTGTTTTCTTCATAGATCGACCATACGATGCTTCGTAAGCTCGTAGTTATTGTACTCACACACACACACACTTCTGCCTAAATTGAACATTTTGTCGTATTGAACATGAAATGAAATATCATCATCATCATCATCATCATCACCTGATTCATTCTTATTTTTATCTGATAAATTATTTTTTCAATTTCATATAATATATAAAATCTACTAACCACTTCAAAAGAGATTGGAAAAAAAAATATTCCATGAGAATACTTTTAATTTCAATAAATAGTATAAACTTGAGAGAACTATGAGAATATTTCTCCTCTCTCCTCAATAGCAATTTTACATTATTGATTGATCTTAAGTAAGTACTTTTATAAGGAACACTATTATTATTATTATTACCAGCTGAAAAACAATAAAAACTTGTACACACTCATCTGCCATGTAGCACATTAGCACAGAGTGTGGTGCGAGCTACTTATAAGTAGCATATGACATGAGTGTCAACGTAATGTCTGGCAGCAGCAGAAGATGGGGGAAGATCAAGAAAGGAAGAGTTAGAAGAACACAATGGAATTTGTATGAAATGCATGAATAGTAGTGACAATGGATTGATGTTTTTGCAACAGGAACAGTCCAGTTCGATATGATGGACTGATATTTTGCAAATGAACAATTTACGATATGGTTTTCCGATTTTACTGAGTAACTCTGTAATTTTCGTTGAATAAAATTCGGTTGCCCCAACTGTGTTCTCCTTTACTACAAGAGATGCAAATTGTCACTTCAAATCCTATAGCGATAGAGGTAGTAGCAGAAGTATGATCAGTAATCGTAGAGATTGGCGTTCTACGATATTATTCAAGAAGTATAATCCAGTGAGATAAACTTAAAAAGAGAAAGATGAAGGTGATGAGGAGGAATTCAGAAAATTAGAATTTCTAGAAAACACAAACAACCAACGTGTTGGAGGCGTTAAATCCCTAGAACTCACTTGGATAGGTCCCATTTTTGTTTTCATGCTAGAGACGCTTAGTTGACCTACAGCTTACATTTCCCATTGGGAAATCCTTGATTGTTGTCATTGGTTGACGGATTTTCTTAGTACGCTATTTTGTGGCTCGCCAAAAGACATTTCGAACATTGTATAAATAAGATTGATTTGTGTGCTTAAACACTTCGTATTTTGCTGGTTACTTATAGAATACATTCTCTACGCCTTATCAAGACTTCTTGCTTTTGTTAGCATGACCTGTGACAATGGATTAGAGTAGCTTATCGTGTCACTGTATAGTTAACCTTCGTGCTGTTTACCGACTAAGGTGAACACACGTGATAGCATTCAAGTATATCAGGATGCATATGTGTCATTGAGTCATGTCATTCAAAGTCTAATCATTGGTTATTATTGTCTCGTCGACCACAACCAGGTAATCTACACAGACCAACACTTAGATCGCTAAGGTTCCTCAAAAAATACCCTTCTATGGTGTGGGTAGCCGGAAAATAACATAACAACCATTCTTTACTATAGGTCAGTTTATTACGTCATTGAGGATTCATCTCTCTTATTTTATCGGATCACTTCTTTCTAATCCGTAACTTCATAATTTTTTTAATTGACTAACTTCAAATGATATTATTCTTAATTGCTATTAAAATTTATGATTCGACCATTTCATCATGATGATAAGTATTCACTATCTTACAGTTGTAAGTGTGTAAACTTCACAAGAATTTTGACTGGCCTTCGCTATGAGGTGTAATAACTATTCTTCAACAAAAACCTTCCCGCTTCCATGGCATAATTCAAATGGCTTGAATTATTTGTTTTCTACACGATAGGATTATTAACCTCATGCCTAAACTTCAATTTTTATCCGTGTTTTAAGACTTGCAGTAATCCTAAAAGAGTTCCAAGCGGAGTTCTTCAAAGTGCATGAAATGAGAGCCAGTTTAATCGGTTGGTGTTTGAAAGA
The DNA here is from genome assembly GCA_944470395.2 of Schistosoma turkestanicum. Taxonomy (NCBI): domain Eukaryota; kingdom Metazoa; phylum Platyhelminthes; class Trematoda; order Strigeidida; family Schistosomatidae; genus Schistosoma; species Schistosoma turkestanicum. The sequence goes on along the minus strand of OX103974.1, from coordinate 43,038,160 downwards.
TGATTTTTAATCTATAGTTGTAGATTGTAAATGAAATAGTTCAAATTAAGTTAACAGCAGAGCAGATGTATTTACTATGCTGTTTTGGGTAATCAATGATTGTCGTCAATTCAAATCCCAGAGTAGTATTGGTAGTAGAAGTATTATTTCCTGAAGTTTTAATCGTATGATATTAACTTGTGGAAAAAACCAGATTTATCTCTGTGTCGTAGCTACGCCTGTTACTTCCTGCGAAATATAGGCCACCAACTAGAATTCTCCAACTAACTCTTCCCTGGGCTCTCCTTTTCACTTGTTCTCAAAAGCTATTCATCCTTTTGACACCTGCCTCCTGTTCTCAGCGCAATGTGTTCTTTGATCTTCCTCTTTGCTATTGGCCCTGCGGATTCCAAGTTGGTACTTGCCTTGTGACGTGGTTGGTGACTTCCGTCTGATGTGTGGTAGTGAAAGCGAGATCTGATTGGTCACTGGGCATGGACCGACAGACTCTTCGCCTACTGACTATGAAAACATGTAGTTCCCTTCTCTGATATCGACTTCTCCTCCGGACTCCATGAAAGTGACAGCTTGAAGTTGTGTAGAATAAAGTATTGTCTATCGCTTACTCTGGTTCTTTAATTTAGTCGTGAATCGTGTGCCTGATTCAACGTGATCCGGACACTGTGTAATGTGCCATTCAAGGATCCAATGCAGTGGTAGTATAAACTCGGTCACCCAGACTAGTTTCATTTTATCTTATCTCAACACCGTTTCATCATAGTAATCACAAAGATAAAAGTGTTTTCAAAAATCTCATGATAAAATTTCTCATACACCTTCCAGTAGTCATACTAAATTATAACTTGCTAATCAGAATCAGACATATTAACACGAACACATCAACTATTTTGTGCGATAGGGTCGCCAAACCCCATGCCCAACCCTCTTCCTTTATCCGGACTTAGGACCGGCAGTAGAACTAGAGGAGTTCCAGTCGGAGTTGGAATTGTAATCTCCCATGTTCAGTTATTCTCATTATCACTATTACTAAGCCCGTGACTTTTTTATTGTGTCCATTTCATCTCCTCATGTCGACGTGTTGTAGAAACTAACGGTGACAGTTATTATATGTGCTAGCTACGCTCTATGGGTATACTTACTTACTTACGCCTGTTACCCTCTAACCAACACTGTCCTGTCCAATGTTTCTTCATTCCTCTCATACCTTACTCTATTTCTCCGCCTCATGTGTTCCTTGGCCTTCCTCTTTTCCTCTCACCTTGGGGGTTCCATGTGAGGGATTGTCTCGTGACGCAGTTAGGTGATTTTCGTAGTGTGTGTCCTATCCACCAACTCCACCGCTTCTTCCTGATTTCCTCCTCCATTGGAATCTAATTTGTTCTCTCCCACAGTACGTGTTGCTGATGGTGTCTGGCCAACGAATCCGAAGTATTTTGTGTAGACAACTGTTAATAAACACTTGTATCTTCTGGATGATGGCTTTGGTAGTTCTCCATGTTTCCGCTCCATACAGTAGAACTGTCTTCACATTTGTATAGAAAATCGTGATTTTGATTTTGGTTGAAAGTTGTTTGGAGTTCCAGATATTTTTCAACTGTAGAAATGCAGCCCTTGCTTTGCATATCCGCGCCCTCACATCTGCATCCGATCCACCTTTCTCGTCGATGATGCTGCCCAGATATGTAAAGTTGTTAACGTCCTCGAAGGCATCTCCATCAAGCGTGATTTGGTCGGTGCATGTTGTGTTGCATCGGAGAATTTTGCATTTTTCCTTTATGTATGTTGAAACCTACTGCTGCAGAGGCTGCTGCTACACTGGTCGTCTTCTCTTGCATTTGTTGTTGCGTGTGCGATAGAAGAGCCAGGTCATCTGCGAAGTCCAGATCGTCCAGCTGCGTCCTAACTGTCCAGTTGATACCGTGCTTCCCTCCAGATGTCAACGTCTTCATAATCCAGTCGATCACCAGGAGAAAGAGAAAGGGTGAGAGTAAGCAACCTTGCCTGACACCGGTCTTCGCATCAAATGAGTCTGTCAGCTGTCCTTCGTGTATGAAATTGCAGTTGAATACATCATAAGAATTCCGTATGATGTTAACTATTTTCTCAGGCACCCCGTAGTGTCGAAGAAGCCTCCACAGTGTTTTCCTATCCACGCTATCGAATGCTTTCTCGTAGTCGATGAAGTTGATGTAGAGTGGTGAGTTCCATTCAATTGATTGTTACACAATGATCCGTAATGTAGCAATTTGGTCAGTACACTATCGATCCTTACGAAATCCGGCCTGTTGATCTCGAAGTTGGGCGTCTACGAAGTCCTTCATTCTGTTTAACAATACCCTGTTGAAGACTTTGCCTGGTATTGAAAGAAGAGTGATGCCTCTGTAGTTCTCACACTTGTTGAGATCGCCTTTCTTTGGTATTTTGATGAGGTATCCTTCTTTCCAATCTGATGGTACTTGTTCCTCATCCCAAATCTTCTTGAAGAGAATGTGAAATATTTTCGCATTTGCTTCTACATCTGCCTTCATTGCCTCTGCTGGAATGTCGTCTGGTGCGGCTGCTTTGCCGCTCTTGATTTGTCTGATGGCCATGCTGATCTCCTCAATCGTAGGTGCGCCAATATTAATTGGGAGGTCCGTGGATGCTGTTTCGATGTTGTGTGGGTTCAGTGGAGCTGGTCGATTCAATAGTTCCTTAAAGTGCACTACCCACCTATTTCTCTGTTCTTCAGTGTTGCTGATTACTTTGCCTTCTTTGCTTTTCACTGGTCGTTCTGGTTTACGATAGTTTCCGGCGAGCTTCTTTGTTGTTTCGTACAACTGTCTCATGTTTCCTTCTCTTGCAGCCTTTACCGCCGTCATTGGTAGATCTTCCACATATTTTCGTTTGTCAGCTCTGATGCTCTTCTTCACTTCCCTGTTTGCTTCTGTGTATTCAGCTTGTGCGGTAACTTTCTCTGCTCTCGTTCGGCTGACATTCACTGCTGCCTTCTTGTTCCTCCTTTCTTCAACTTTTGCAAGAGTATCAACAGAGATCCATTCCTTGTGATGGTACTTCTTGTGACCCAGAACTTCGTGACATGTTGAAGTGATTGCCTCCTTAATCCCTTTCCAATTGTTCTCCAATGTTGCTTCCTCTCCATTGAGTAGATCCTGAAAGGCCTGGAACCTATTGGTGAGGGCTATCCTGAATTCGCTGAGCTTTACAGTATTTCGAAGAAAGGCCATATTAAACTTCTGTGATGCTGTCTGCCCCGTTGTCCAGTGCTTCTTTAGTTTCAGTTTCATTTTAGCGATCAACAAATGGTGATCTGAGGCTATATTAGCTCCTCTCCTGGTTCTCACATCCTCCATGGTCCTTCTGAACGTTTTGTTGATACAGATATGGTCAATCTGGTTTTGAGTAGTGTGATCCGGTGAAATCCATGTAGCTTTGTGTATGCGTTTGTGCGGGAATATTGTGCCACCGATGACCAGTTTGTTGAAGGCACATAGGTTTTCAAATCTCTCACCGTTTTCGTTCCTTTCTCCCAGTCCATGTCGTCCCATGATGTCTTCATATCCAGTGTTTTCCATTCCAACCTTGGCATTCAGGTCTCCAATAAGAATCGTCAAATCCTTTGGTGAACATTTCTCGACGATTGACTCCCGAGGGAAATCGGCTTTCATCAGGCGACGTCATAATTCTTCTTCCAACTCCGAGGGCAGAGTTAAAATGGTTTGAATTATTTTTTCTGGTTAGCGTTTTTGACAAGTTAGTTTTTGACGGAATGGAGTCTCCAATCCTTTGTCCAACCCTGCTCCTTTATCCGGGGGCTTGGGACCGGCAGTATCCCCGGACGTTCTACTGGCGGAGTTTCTAGGGGAAAATTCAACCAAATTTGTAGTAGTATTATCCGTTCACGTGTATCACGGACATCCAACGACAAAATAACAATACTGATGTGAGTTCATGCACAAAGGAAAGGACAATCAATAATTTTATTCAGTGTAACTTTTTTGTTCAAATAGTTCAGAGAACAACAATCATGATATCCAATTAATTTATCGAATTATAGCATTCAAGGTCGTTGGCAACTGCTGCATACAATAATACAATGCAGGGCAAAGGTTATTTTTTAGGAACCATTTGTTTGTAAATAAGTATTACCTAGATTGTATAAATGATGACTTTGATGAATACAAAGACTTCAAATACCTTATAATCTATCTTTTCAGTCAGTCAATTGCAACGTAGAACTTCGTACGTATGTACACAAGTTCATGTTGCCATACCACACATTAGCACAAAGACGCAAATGTCAAATCAAACCACATAGTGATAAAGATAGTAGAGGTATTAATGGTAATGAAGAAGACTAGGGTTTGAAAATGTTATTCAAGTATAATTCAGTGAGAATAGGTTAGAAAGACAAAGGTAGAGAAAGTACTGACGATTCTAGATTAGGATATGAGAGAGCACAAAGAATGGATGCACCTGCGCCATTGCAAACGATTTCAAGCCATATTGTTCAAGGTCTCGCGGACCCCAACCAGATAGCCTATATCTACCAACATGACCCGGTTCACTTGTCATTAATTTCATAGATTTGTGCTGTTTTGGTTTGACCGCCCCTAGCGGTCCTCCTACACCACAAAATATAGCTCGTCGAGGCAGTGGGTGGTAAGGCATACGTAACACATGTCCCAACAACCACCTCAACTGTGATGAAGTTTCACTACTTCACCAATTGATTTGCCATCCTTACTTAGAACTCGTTTCCTAACTCAAGCATTGCTTACTCAGTTGTCCCAGGATATAAGAGCAATGCTTCAGAGACACCTATGATCGAAGACAAGCAACCTACAAGTGTCCTCTACTCTTACCGGCCACGTTTCACACCCATAACGTACGGCGGAGCGAACTGCTACGCAATACACTCATCCTTTAGTCAGTAAACGGATATCTCGTATGAAGTTCTACGTTCTAACTGACTGACTGACTGACTGACTGATTGATTTATTCAACTTGCAACATCTAGTATTATGTAGTCTAAAATGAAATCAATAAACTTGAATAATTAGTGCATATTACTTTGAGAAGTATTTGAAGAATACATCAAAATACAGTGTAATTGCTTTCCCTATATTAATTAAAAACAACATGTATAGTTTAGTTTGTATTGCACAAAAAAACCTGCTGATAATAAATAACACAATCATTTCAAAAAAATTAAAATTATATACATATGAGGGGGGGGACAGACAGATACAATGCAGAACCTCGTGTGTAACTACATCAGTTCAGGTTGCCATACCACCACATTAGCACAGAGACGTAACTGTCAGTTCAAATCGAACAGTGATAGCGATAGTAAAAGTATTAGCAGTAATGAAGAAGATTAAGGAGCGAAGTTATGATTCGAGAAGTATAATTCAGTAAGATCAATTTCGAAAGAGAGAAAGATAGAGATGATGAGGAATGCAGTAGCTGAGAATTTCATAGAACACAAACAGTGGATACACCTGCACGCCATTGCAAAACAATCCTGCGAATATTGAATGTGTTAAGACAACAAGGAAGGCGGTAAACATAAGAGTTGTATACCTTGAGGAATATGAAATTTACGCGTTGATTGAAAATCGGTCAATTGATGGTGGTGTTGTTGTGGATCATCAGAACGTTTGGATAATAATTTTGTTTCTAATAATTTAATTTGTTGTTCAATATTCAATTCAGTAGTTAAATGATTTAAATAAGACGCAACAAGTAGTTCAGCATCTAAATATGAATAAATGATTTAGAGGAGGAAAATATCTCATCACTTACTGGCTTTCTCTTCTAAATCACGATATTCTTGAATGGTCAAATGAGAATATTTACACAATGGACCATAATTACATGTACCTAGTTGGTAAAGGTATTAAGGGATTCAATATATATATATATATATATATATATATATATATATATATATATATATATATATATATATATACTACATAAACTAACCTGTATTACGAAATGTGATACATGGTTTTTTCAATTTCTCTATGCTTAATTTCTCTTTAGGATCTATTCATAGAGATATATATGTAGAATAAAACATACCAAGAAATTTATCATAATGTAATTTTCGAGCTTGTTGATGTTGTACACCTTTCAAGTGATTTCTACGATTCACTGGATTATCAGGGAATGATTTATCACAATAATCACAGATAAAACGTCTACCCATTTGGCAAAAGTGTAAATCTATAGAAAAGAAAATAAAATAAAAACAAGAGAAATTATTTTTTGTCAATCAATCGATCAATCAATAGGAACGTAAAACTACGTACGTACGTACGTAGATATATCAGTTCAAGTTGCCATAGAACCACATTAGCACAGAGACATCTAATTGTCAATTCAAATCCAAACGGTAGTAGAGGTAGTAAGGGTATTAGAAGTAATCGGAGAGGTTAGGATTAGAAGATATTATTATTCAAGAATTAGAATTTTGTGAAAAAGACTTAAAAAAAGATAAAGTGATGAAGAACTCTGAAGGTTATGATTTGAAAGAACACTAAGCATGAATGCACCTACGCCATTGGAAACGGTTTTGAACCATGTCATTCAAGGGTCACTAATCATCGATTATTATCATCTCGTGGGCTCCAACCAAGTAGTCTACATCTACCAACATGACTCAGCCCACTTGTCAGTGACTTCATGGATTTCTGCCATGTTTTGGTTTGGCAGGCCCTAGCTTTCTTCCAACCTACTCCTACATCACAAAACATAGCTCAACGAGGCAGTTGGTGGTTAGGCATATGCATGCAACACATGTCCCAACCACCTTCAAATTATTTTTGTAAACAATACTTATTTAATTTCAACATAGATAAACATTGCATACAAAAGGGGCAACCTAACTATTTATTATGCGCGCCACACGAATTAATGAATCTTTCAGTGAGTTAAGTAGGATACTACTATCTCGGAGGGTGTTCAAAAACAGGGCCAACTCCCCAAGCCTTTGCGCCTAGAGGTTCAAATTGACAAAACAGTACAACAAACTGTTAAAATAACCAATCCCACAGTAGCTCCTCTCTGGCATTTATGTTGCTTTGGCATTCTGAAGCTCATATGCTGCACTATTAGTATAGAATCAAGGGTTCCCTCTAAGGAGGGAATCTCCTGTACCCACCAAAAAAAAACGGTGTAACACTGAGTCTAAATAGTATAGAGTAAAGCAGTTATTCATCCTTATTAGCAAAAAAAAACAAGTCGATTATTAATAGGAATAGAAAAAAGCACATTTATTTTTTAAGATTATTATTATTATTTAATTTTGTTTTTCTGATACGATTATTATCATATTCAAAAACAGAAGATTACAACAATTGTTATTTTGAATAAGTTTTTCACATTTTTTTTCTTCTTTTTACAACTACACTGTTTTCGTATACAATACAAAAGAAAAAGTATTCAATTAGTGCATTAGTGCATAGAGAACATAGACGGACGGACAGAAAATAAGAATTTCAATATAGTTAGAAATGTGTGATGATTGACAACGACAATGATGAAGAAGTGTTTGTTCAAATGATGAGATAAAGAACGTCAGTCGAACCAATTCACTTACACACATGTACACACACACACACGCACGCACAAGCACATACACACAAAGAGAATGTAGACACGAATACACTGTGTATTATAAGAGATTAAGGAAGTCAGTAAGTAAGTAGGTAATGAAGTAAATCTCAAGAAGATTGATTTGATTCGATTTTATACAATCAAACTACATCAACTACAACAACAATACAACAGACACTGTGTAAGGACAAACAATCAAATACTGATTAATGCGCTGACCGTAACAACAACAATAACAACAGCAACGATAACAGAAGAAGCAGAAGAAGAGAAGAAACCGGACTGGACAATATCTGTTTACATTTTTTGGTGGAATATTCAGAAACAAAATGAGTTGTAGTGTACTAATAAAGTTTACACATGTTTTTTGCATATAATGCGATAAAGTGGAGCAGGAGGCCGTGGGGCGGGGGCGGTGTAGAAAAACAAAAACAGTGATATCAATGTTTTGGGCAATGAAATTAGCTCACAAATACACAAATACATTTATGTATACATATATATTTATATATGTAGTATGTAAGATGGAATAAGGGGAAAAAGAATATGTAGTTTGACGGTTTTCTTTGATCAAAAAAAAGGAAGGGGGTTGAAGTGGGGGTGCGGCACAGGACTGACGAAAACAGTTGTGAAAAAAAAAGAAAATCGATTTGTGGTATATAAATAACTACACTGTGTGTATGTGAGTGTGTGAGTGTGTGTGTTGATCATCTTTACTTTTTCCGTTTTTTTTTAATCTCGCCCTAATTTAACTAGAACCGGTTGTGTTTCCGTCAGAATTTATTCTGTAATTTGAAAGAAAAAATAGAGAGAAAAAAAAATACAAACAAAATTACCGGAAAAAAAAATGTACAAAAATAAAACAAATAGAAATGATGATTCATTACTAAGTAAGCTGAAAGATGAAACGCCGAATTCAAGGTGCTTCAATCAATCAATCGATCGATCAATGGCAACATAGAACTTCGCACGTACGTACGTACATCAGTTCATGTTGTCATACCACATCAACACAGAGATGTAATTGTCAATTCAAATCCCATAATAGTAGTAGAGGTAGTAGAATTATTAGCAGTAATGGAGATGATTAGGGTTTGAAGACATGATCCGAGAAGTATAATACAGTAAGATAACTTTAGAAAGAGAAAGATGATGAGGAATTCAGAAGGTTAGGGTTTGAGAGAACACAAAGAGTGGATGCACCTGCACCATCACAAACGATTTTGAGCCATGTCATTCAGGGTCTTTAACTATCAATTATTAACATCTCGCGGACCCCAACCACGAAGTCGACACCTACCAACATAACTCAGTCCACTTGTCAGTGACTTCATGGATTTCTGCCATGTTTTGATCTGGCCGCCCCTAGCTTTCGTCCAAGCTATTCCTATATCACAAAACATAGCTCGACAGGGCAGTGTGCGGTTAGCCAAACGTAACACATGTCCCAACCACCTCAACTGATGAAGTTTCACCACTTCATCTATTGGCCTGCCATCCTTAAAGGTAATTCACACACTTAAAAAAAACACATCAAATCACAGATTTAGTCAGTTGAGGTAAGTTTTTCCTTATGTTTACAGTTAGTATTAGTGCTAGAAATAAGCGATTATCTGAGCACAGTTGCAGCAGACGGTCGTCATTATCTGTTCTTTGAGTTGCAATACCATAAGATCCACCCGGAGGTTGTTCAGTCAGTCAGTCAGTCAGTTGCAACGTAGAACTTCGTACGTAAGTACATCAGTTCATGTCGCCATACCACATCAGCACAGAGATATAATTGTCAATTCAAATCCAGTAGTAGTAGAGGTAGTAAGGGAATTAGAAGTAATCGGAGAGTTTAGGATTAGAAGATACTATTCAAGAAGTATGGTTTAGTGAGAAAAGTTTAGAAAGTCAAAACTAGAGGTGTTGAAGAATCCAGAAGATTAGGATTTGAGAGAACACAGAATAAATGCATCGGCGCCATTGCGAACGATTTTGAGCCATGTCATTCAAGGTCTCTAACCATCGATTATTATCATCTCGCGGACCCCAACCAGGTAGTCGACAATTACCGACATGGCTAAGTCCACTCGTCAATGACTTCATGGATTTATGCCATATTTTGGTCTGGCCGCCCCTAGCTTTCTTCCAACCTATTCCTACACTACAAAACAAAGCTCGACGAGGCAGTCGCTGGTTAGACATACGCAACACGTGTCCCAGCCACCTCAACTGATGAAGTTTCACCCACTTCATCTATTGCTCTGCCATCCTTACCTAGTACTCGTTTCCTAATAACAGCGATGCTCACTCGGGTGTCCCACGATATACGAGCAATGCTTCGAAGACACCTATGATCGAAAACCAATAACCGACGAGTATCTTCTGCTCTCACTGGCCTTGTTTCACAGCCATATAGGAGAACGGAGCAAACCACTGCGCAGTACACACGTCCTTTAGTCAGCAAACGGAATCTCGCCTACGCCATAAGTGACGCAGGTTGGCAAAAGCCAATCGAGCCTTCTATATCCGTGCCGAGATTTCGTCAGTCACCAGACCATCGGTGCTGAAGATACTCCCCAGATAAGTGGAGCGATCTACACGCTCAAGCACTTCACTCCATATCACTTGTTCAGGTGCCGATACAACCCAGTCTTGAAGCAACATTTTGCATTTCGAGGGGGGAAACCGCATCCCGAACATGCTTGCATTGTTGCTTAGGGTAGTCAGAAGACTCTGCATTTTGTCAGCGTCTTCACCAAGTAGGACTATGTTACTGGCATATTCTAAGTCAATAAGCGAGCCACCTGGTAGAAGGTCTACTCCTGAAAATTCAGACGACGATAAGGTTATTTCTAGGAGCATGTCTATGATAAAATTAAACAAGAATGGAGAAAGTGGACATCCCTGACGGACACCACTTGATGTAGAGAATTCCGGTGACAGTTCGCCATAAGCCCTCACTCGACCAGTGATGTTCGAGTAAAGAGCTTGTATAAGGTTAATGTACTTCTTTGGCAAACCTTTCAATGACAGACACTGCCACAGAACCTCACGATCAACAGAGTCAAATGCCGCCTTAAGGTCCAGGAAAACAACTATTGTAGGACGCCTAAATGTGTGTCTGTGTTCCAGGACCTGTCGTAGTGTGAAGACGTGGTCTATACAGCCACGTCCAGGTCGAAAACCAGACTGGTTTTCTCGAGTCTGCTCTTCACGAGCTTTCGTTAAGCGTCGAAGTATTATTGAGGCCAATATTTTAGATACTATATTAGTTAGACTTATTCCTCTATGATTGTCACAAGAAGACTTCTGTCCTTTCTTATAGATTGGGACAATCAGTGATTGAGACCAGTCGGATGGGATTGCGTCCAGTTCCCAGATTCCACCTAAGATCTTAGTCAATCTAGCTGCTAAAACTGGACCACCATCCTTAAATATCTCAGGGGTCAGTCTATCAGGACCTGCAGCTCGTCCTCGCTTCAGATTTCCGGAGGTTGTTCAGTTTCGCAGTAAAGCCACCTACTAGTATTACTACAGCAGAGCGCCTAACTTTTTGAAGGAGGTACGATAGCTTTTTGCAGAATTCATCTCCTAACTTATCTGAGCTGCAATCAGTGAGAGCGTAGGGAGAGACAACCAGAAGGCAACGGCGAGTATTCCAGTCGTTCTGAGTCCTTACAGTCCCGTTTAGTCAGACAGCGCATAAGCGACTATCTACTGAGATTCAGTCTAACAGAGGTACTTTTGCTTTAGAACTAAACGTTGAACCTACACAAGCGAGGCCCTGGGAAGTGACATTAGGGTTTCCAGATAAACGAAACATATATCGAGATGGTTTTTTATTCTAACATAGTGAGGTCAAATAAATCAGTGTGTGCGCGTTTTGTAAACACAGAATACAGTGATGGCAGTCACAGATTCGAATCTATCCCCTTTTATTTGACCTTTCGGATAGTGTTAAAGTGATGTAGTCACTTCAACTGATTCAAATAGTATGTTGCATATGACCAACTGATTAAAAATCTACGATGCTTACACCAGACGGATTTTACTTTAAAACCTTGTAAGATTCTATAGAATAACAATAGAACTTATCTACTACCATATCCGGATCAAAACAATTCAAATGAACACTGTCAATTACTTTTCTCGAACTGGACTAGCTTCTCGGGGACGTCCAACTCCGAATATTGCACGAGCCCGTTCTGACAATTGTCGATTATCATTGGTATTGATTGGAGTTTCTCTCATTTTCAAATTTAATTTTGGTCGATCACCACCTGATCCACTATTGATTGAGTCAGTAGAATTTGACTGAGGATCCTTAGCAGCAGTAGCAGTAGTAGTAGTAATAGGTTCATTTAATTGTTCTCGTGACAGTCCAGGAGGATGATAACTTTGTCGTTGTCCACCGAATGCACCCATTCCGCCTCGATTTGGGCGACCATAACTTTCTGACAGTGTCAAGACAAAAATTAAAAAAAACATTGCTTAAATAAATAAACATTAGCCATGTTTTATAAGAACAGTAAAAATAGTCACTTAAACTAACAATGAACAGAAATCAATTATGGGCTAAAAAACATGTAAGAACAAATGAAAAGTCGAACATCATTACACCAGACAAGATGACGTCACTCTTAATGTTCATTTGGATGCCCGACCGTAGCCGCTACCTTGACGTTGTGGTCGGGCTTACCGATCGTGATGACCCAACCGAACTATATTGGCTGCAACATATGTTCCTGGAGGTCCTACCATGCTAGGCAGGTCGATTGGAGAACGATGAGACTAAAATAAGCTACCCAAGGTCTGAGGGCGAAGTCGTACTGCTGACTGCAGAGGGGTGTGACGGCAGTAAGGTGTTTCCCTCGGACATCCAGTATCTGCAGCGATGCTGCATTCTCACAAGGAAGGAAGGGTTTGGAAAAGGTCGACCCTAAAAATATCACACCTCACCCTACCTCACGAATTTCCGTCTCCTTGGGTAAGGGTGCCCACTAAGGGCCTTTAAGAACGGAGCTAATACTCAAAAAACCTTTCATAAAAAGGCCATGCGTGACCGGGCTCAAGCAGTTGTCCCTTGGACTCTGTGTTCATGCTCCCAGGTCTCTAAGACTTACTCTCTAAGACCAACACTAATCTACCTTCCTTTTGAGGTTCCACAAAAAAACCCTTCCACGGTGTGGGCAGCCGGGAAGTGACAACCGCCCTCATACCCGTAACAGCACGCGAAACCAAACTGGTCAAAATCAAATCCTTCCTATCCGTCTAGTTGAGTTAATCAAATGCATGTTTCCAATAGGATTACTTAATGTTAATAGAGAAGGCGTACAGAAGGATGAAAAAAATTTAATGAAGGTTTTAAGAGAGAAAAGGCTATCAGTCAGTTAACTAAAACGTAGAACTTCGTTCGGACGTACATCTATTCAAGTTGCCATAGCACATCGTCACAGAAAGATCGAATTGTCAATTCAAATCTCAGTGGTTGAGCGAGTAGAAGTATTAGTAGTAATCGGAGCGATGAGGATTAAAGTATAATTCATTGAAAGAAATTTAAAAAGAGAAAGGTGACAAGAAATTTAGGTTAGAATTTGAAAGAACAGAAAGAGTGAAAAATAGCTAACCATGTAAATTAATCAAATCAAGACGGTTAAAGTCAACAATGGTCAACGGTTAAAATTTAAGAAATTAAGTTCTATTCCACATTTAAATAGTCTCAGATTGTAAACATGATGCCAGATTGACAAAAACAATGGTTTATCCCATTTCGATAATTCACTTGAAGTCTGAGTCAGTAAAGTGTTTTGGCTACTCGGAAATATTTGTATATAGGTATGTATAAGTCATACATGGTTCTAAAATATATCATAATTAGTTAAACTTAAGTTTACACTGAAGGTGTTAAGATTACAGCAACAATTCATCGTAACAATGATAGGTTTAAAATAGCTGGAACTGCACCAATGGTATATAAGAAAAAGATGAACCGTAGTTACTAATCAGTAACATATTCATAAAATGAGAACTTCACACAATACCGAGAAATTTTAGAATAGTTATAGCTGATAAACCGATAAGCTCCCTTCAATTTGCTGCCGTATACATAGAAACATAATATAGCAAGACAAACCTAGTAATCACGTAAAACAAGAATATCAATACAAGCACAATATACTTACCCATTCGTCCACCACCCATACTGGGTCTACCACGTCCTTGGTTTCCAAAACCACCTCGTCCTTGATTGCCAAAACCACCACGTCCATGACCGCCGAAACCACCACGTCCTTGATTTCCAAACCCATTATTCATACCCCAGTGACCTCCTTGACCTCCACCACCTTTATAGAGGAGAGTAAAAGTGTGAGATGTGAACAGCAAAGAATGCGACAGTACAAACTAATGAATTGCTGATGGAATTTCTGACTACAGAATACAGGTTCATGAAGACTAATCTTTTAATTAGGATTTGCGATAATGTTAATTTCTGTGAGGTGCCTCGTTATAAGCCAAAAATGAACACTTAACTGACTAAATAAGATGTAAGACGCCATTTCATTTGAGATTGTGTTGATTGAAACACCTGTGAAGTTGAAAGTTGCATGGGTTTTCGACATGTATATCTAGACCAGTAGGGATTTAGCTTTAAAGATAAGATTCCTTATTTATTTTGACAATCTCACTAATCAAAAGCATCAGTTTACCATAGATATATGTTCAGCTGTACTACCAGCTTTGTTACAAGTATTTATCTATTACAATTTAACTTGAAGTATAGTTTTATGATCCAGTTATGGAAAATTTCATCTCTAGGACACTTGGAAAGCAATTTTTAAGCTTAATACGGATACTAAAGCATCTGTTGTGTGGAATTACAAAATATTTCCTCACGACCGATTGCTTAGGACAAGAAACATGTCACTTGAAAAAGGTTACGGTCAAAAAAAAGCTCTTAAAAATACAGAAAATGGGTCAACATACCACGACCAGGTCTTTCACTGGCTAGATTTACTCGCAAAGAGTGTCCTTCAACAATCTAAACGGCAAGATAAAATAAGGACCATTCACATACCGCACCATCGACAGTTAATGCCTTTCGCAAGGATTGTTCATCTTTAAAATCTACGTAAGCATATCCCCTGAATTCGTCTGTTTGCTTGTCTCTCACTAATCTGACACTTTCTATCTACACTATAAATGAGAGAGGTAAGTGAACCTACATCGCAACCAGAAAATATGTAGTCAAAATGACCTTGTATAGTATTTGGGGGAAGATTACCAACATATACGGATAGACGGTTATCTCTAGAAACAAATCAAGGGTTTTAGAACAATGTAAAAGCATCGTGACAAACTAATACGAGAACACGAGGATTGCTACCTTGAAGCCATTTAGTTTTTTGAAAAGTGCGCGTCCTTATAGTTTCGTAACCAGGTTGCATCCAATCTGCAAAGCTGTATGTAGAAGAGTAGGAAAACGTTTCAGCAACGGTATTTCTGTCTCACTAAACCTTTACCCCTCAACGAAACCTGCAGAGGTGAATAAATCTCTAAACTAAATAGTTCTGAAAGTCTACGACATTGCTGCTGTCCTATTCATTTTTAGTGAGTACATTGTAATTAAACGTGTTCCGTTAATTATCCACACCAAGTAGCCTATGTTTATGCTGTGATGGTCGTCCTTTAGCCATAACTGGCCAGCGTAGATCACTCATTTTTGAATGCAACATCTATCATCCGAATGTACTTTCGATCTCCATTATTCCTGACTTACGGTTCGACTGGGTTTTTGTATTCTTGATTAAAAAGGTAATTAAGGGAAAAAGCGCTGCTTGCCCTTAATATCTATGGTATCCTTGTTGATAAGCATGATACATCAATTAGAAAATATGGGTCTGTTCCTTATTGTAACACCGTACATATATCGGTTTATTTATACATACATAGACATTGTCTTTATCTTCAGATCTTTCCGTGAGTTGATTATTTCGTTCTTCCGATGTCGGAACTTTCAAACCAGTCGCCTTTTGTATCCTGCCATTTTGACCTGGTACTATAGAATCCAAATCCTCAAATACGTACGCCGATTTCCACGAGCTCAGTGCAAAAGAACAACGCTTCCAGTTCCTTGAAGTACTGAGGTCCTTAGCGCGCAAATTCAACATGCACAGTGAGCCTGGTGCGTTTACTAGTGATCTTTCTGGACCATACTACAATCTGTGAAACGTGCAGACCTAACTGATTGATTGGGGTCAGACCAGCTACCCCATGTCAAATTGCAACGCAGCTCAGAAATAGAAGTGTTATGTGTGAGAGAAGTCATTGGCCAGTTAACGACTGACGGAAGCATTCCCAGGCACTTCTTTCTACTCATGATCTCCCAACAAGGTCACCAAAAATTTCAGCTTGGAGGTTCGTTCTTTTGAAAAAATACCTCGGTCGATAAGCAGAAAAATTAAAGATATCCATAAATTTATCATGACAGCCTAGGTTAGTCAGTTAGTTACGAAGTAGCCGAATACATCAGTTAGGATTAAAACATCATATCTCAGGTGAGTATTTACTTATTTAGTCATCCTATTCTACCTTATTTCAAATGTTTAAAAGTTTGTTTTTACTAGTTATAACATAAGCACTCCACCGTGCTGCTGAAGAAGTCATGAATAAAGACCTTCTATGGAGTGCACTACAAATGGTGAACTTGCAATTAACATGCACTGGATATGGAGCAGAGTGTCATCCTGAAATTAAGGTAGAAAATAGAAGTCCGGGATCCGGAAATATGGCATGGTCTGGACGTTTTGAGAAATTTAAGAAATTTAGAAGACGGTCAAGAATAAGTTTGTTTTACAAATGGATATTGCCTTCCCCAAATCAGTCGCTTTTCCCATCCGGGTTTATATCTTGTTTCATTATACTACTACAAATGCGCTGCTTCCTTTTGAAATACATATCTAAGCGGATTAAATTAAGACCTTAAATTTACGTTTTATATGCGAACCATTACGTTTTTTCCCCTTGAGACTAAACTTCCTGATAGGATAACACATGCGCCCGTTATTTTTTTATTGCACACTGTCTCGTTAAAATTACTGTCTACTATTTATAATTTTATTATATACCATACCATACTCACTTCAGGATGAAAGCTGTGAAAGTAAGTGCAATACATCTCCTGTAGAAATAGACACTGCCATAAATACAAAATACTGACCCCAAGAAATTGACCGCAGTGACTTTCACAATCAGAGGCACAATAATTCATATCAATACTTATGCTCTGTCGATTCTCCTTCAATTGCTCAAGAAGTTCTTGACCTGATTTCGAGTGCCCCGTACCAATCGTACCCCATATTAAAAAGTGAGATGATCAATTACCTTTCCCTGTTTGAGTAACGAAAAATCCAAGGGCTTTTACCAAGGGAAAACTAGGAGATAGATTACCCTCTTAGCTCTGAATTGCATTCAAGTCCTGGCTTTAATAACAACCATGGATGAAGCAGTCCTAAAGCAAGGATGGTAAAAGTTCCCCCATCATAAACAAGACCAGTAAACAAACTTACGCAGTATTAAAAGAATTACAGGTAGAGTAATGGCAAGGTGTCCTGCAACTGAGTCGCATAGGATATATCTGTTACGCATGCACCGTTTTACATGTCGCTCGGTATGCCTGGATTATTACGAGTTTGCCTTGGTCGAAAGACGAGAGCGAGGATCCGTGGACAGGACATGCTACTCTGATCCGAGTGTCCCAAAACCCCCTCATTAAGTAGAACCTATAATCTTCAAGCATCCAGAAAGTACAAGGTCCTAGTCCAGAAGAAGATCAGGATCCCGGACTGAGGATCCGGGTGCGGGTCACAAAACGTTACGGATAATGCGTTTTTATACAAATAGGTCGAATAGGAAACAACGTTGAAGTCTGTGACATTGACAATTAAGTGGACCAATAGGAAACAACATTTTAAGTGACATTGATAGTCAGGACAACCAATAAGAAAAAACATCGAGGCACGTGGCAGTCATATCTAGAACGATCAAAAAATAAACCAGAAGAAATTAACCAATATGAATTGACAAATAAATCTCTTAGAATATTGGATGAATATCCCAAAAAATACCACACAAAACTGACAAATGAGTAGAGTACCCAGTCATAACGGGAGTCATCAAAAAAGTAAGAATACCTACATAGTCTGTGTAGAATTTATTTTGAAGGTTTCGTTTTTTGGAAAATCCCTCCATGTATATATATTTGTTTTATGATATGAATGACCGTTTCTGTTGACATTTTGGTAGTCTATTTGGTTCCATTTTGAGATTTTATCATTGTATATTGTTATTATTTCTATATCTTGTACTTAAATTGAAGTTTTTATGTTTCCTTCTGAACTGTACATATGTTGTTTAAATTTGATATTTAATATGGCTACAGCCATATTTGGATTTGATACTTTACCAGTAACGAACTGGAAGCACTTATTCTTCCAGAAACGGATACCAGTCGCGGTAATTTGGAACTCGAAGGTGTAATATTGTTTTGATAATGTCTGTATTTCCATTTTATCGATTAATAGAACCGTGTTTTTGTTCCTGGACTGGTGGTGATCGCGTATCAACCTACACCTGTTCGAGACGGAGTGAACTGCTAGAGTGGAAAGTTCATTTACAGTTCAAAACAAGAGAAACAGGAAGAAGCCCTCGGATTTTTTATCGTTTACAATCTCGAAACACTTCCTGGAAGAAGAACTTTGGATTACTTATCATTTACTTTTTTTAAACTATATTTTGGAGAACAATCTTTTGGTCCTTGTGGATTTCTCATTGCTGAAGAAGCTTTAATGGTGAAATTTTATATTTGGTCTTTCTTGTTTCCTTTCCGTTGAATTTCAGTTAATCATGAGTTCTTGTAAGAAAGCAAACACGAAGAGAGATGGAGTCCTTAAAGAATCGCTGGATATGAGGCGAGTCCATTATGAAAATTCATTTTTAAAAGGTTCACTCTCTAGTAAGGAGGATATTATGCTTCGTACATTTTGTTGTAAGTCATCATTAGAAGGTACTAAGGAACAAAGTTTGAACGACGACTTAGAGGTATCTGGGAAGGAATTGAGGCCCAGGACACCGGTAGTTGGATTAGAGTTGCCAAAGGTAGAACTTCCCTTCTTCGATGGAAGACACCGCAATTACTTTAGATTCGTAAGAGAGTTCGAAACGTTTATAGAACCTAGAGTAAAGGATGATAATTTGCGTTTATTATATTTAATTCATTACTGTAAAGGAAAAGCAAGAAATGCGATTGAAGGATGCCTTATAATGGAACACCAAGTGGGATATAAAAGAGCTAAGGCTATTTTAAAGCAGCTCTTCGGACAATCGCATGTAATAGCTCGTGAAACTCTGGATGACTTGTTTAGAACTGGGAATGCGGACTACAGTGATCCGGAACAATTGACGGATTTAGCAATTAAGATGCAGAAGGTTGCTCTGAACCTGGAACAATTGAACTGTCCCTCCATTTATATACATTTGTGTTATGATATGAATGACTGTTTCTGTTGACATTTTGGTACTCTATTTGATTCCATTTTGAGATTTTATCATTGTATATTGTTATTATTTCTATATTTTGTACTTATATTGAAGTTTTTATGTTTGCTTCTGAACTGTACATATGTTGTTTAAATTTGATATTTAATATGGCTACAGCCATATTTGGATTTGATACCGTAGCAGTAAGAACTGGTAGCACTTATTCTTTTGGAATCGGATACCCATTGTGGTAATTGTGAATTGGAAGGTGTAACAATAGTTGGGTAGATGTCTGTATTTCCATTTAATATTTAATAAAGACCGATTTCTCCCAGAATTATTGTGTTTCGCTATTGGTTCCGGGACGTCGAGTGCCAACCTGCACCTATTGGAAACAAAGTGAACTGCTAGGGTAGAAAATCCATCTACAGTCCAACTATTGCGAAGAACAAGGAAACATTTGGAATTTTCATCGTTTACAACATCAAACTTCCTGGAAGAAGAACTTTGGATTACTTATCTTTAACCTTGATCAAACTGTATTTTGGAAAACGATCTTCTGATCGTTTCCGTTAAATTTCAATTAATTATGAGCTCTTGAAAGAAAACAAACACGAAGAGGGTAGAAGCCCATGAAGAATCCCGAAATGCAAGGCAAGTCGTTTATGATGCTTCATGGGTCCACCCTCCAATAAGCATGATGTTATGTATGATACTTATTATTGTAAGTCACCCATAGTAGGCACTCAGGAACAAAGTTTGAACGAGGACTTAGAGGTATCTGGGAAGGAATTGAGGCCCAGGACACCGGTAGTTGGATTAGAGTTGCCAAAGGTAGAACTTCCCTTCTTCGATGGAAGACACCGCAATTACTTTAGATTCGTAAGAGAGTTCGAAACGTTTATAGAACCTAGAGTAAAGGATGATAATTTGCGTTTATTATGTTTAATTCATTACTGTAAAGGAAAAGCAAGAAATGCGATTGAAGGATGCCTTATAATGGAACACCAAGTGGGATATAAAAGAGCTAAGGCTATTTTAAAGCAGCTCTTCGGACAATCGCATGTAATAGCTCGTGAAACTCTGGATGACTTGTTTAGAACTGGGAATGCGGACTACAGTGATCCGGAACAATTGACGGATTTAGCAATTAAGATGCAGAAGGTTGCTCTGACCCTGGAACAATTGAACTGTCCAGCGGAACTAAACTCCCTACTAACTTCAGAGCGAATAGTTACGCTCTTACCTCATCGAATGCAAGTCCAGTGGGCAGAGCTGGGAATTAAGTGGGACAAAGAGGAGAGAGAGCCTACTTTCAATGAATTAACTCACTTTATTATGTCTTGTGCTAGGATAGCTAGTAGTAGATTCGAAAGATTAGCTAATCGCGCTAAAACAGGACATGATACGGAAGCTATTAGTGATCTGCGTGCGAAACATGGGAATTCTTCAAATGCGTTTGCATCTATCTCACGCCCGGAACTTAAGAGAGTCGTTAATTGTATTAGAAAGATATATCCTCTTGAAGACCGAGCATGTGACCCCGATGGTTTAAAATCCCGTGATGTGTATCCTAGTGAGAAGTCAGTATCTGTAGCAAATAAGATGGCTTTTTTGAGTATGGAAAAGAAAGAAAAAGGTTAGGCATCAAGACGGATCCGAGGTGTGTGATGGTAGAAGCTTCTTAACTGCTCGGAATGCAAGGGACGGTAATTCGGATTCGAGCAAAGAGAGGTTCTTGAGTACAGTGAATATGAATAAGGACAAAACAGGTTTGGCTGTTTGGAGTAAAGCTTATTTTCAGAACCCTTCACGCAGGGTAAATTTTTTGACACGACCTAGAGTTGATCCTAGGACAACTAGCGTAAATAGTAACACAGCACTTCATGTTGCTGAGCAATCAGGATGTCTGCGGGCTACTGTATCTAGTTCTACGGACCATCATGATATTGAAGCGGAAGATAATAGCAGCTTAGCGCGTCCTGCTGATGTTTGTTTACAGTCAACGGATGGATGGTTGTATACTGGTCCAAGTAGTTACATCAACATCGATAGTGTTAGTGTAAGTGGCAGTAGCGGTAGCTTAGCTTTAAAGCCTGCATGCCAACTATCTCGCAACTCGTCATTAACTGTGAATGGTCGGAACATCATTGTGGACAACAATAACGTCAAGATGGAGGTGAAACCTGATGTATCTATTAATAGTGTGGTTGATGTGAATAATAAACTTGCGGCTAACGAGAGTGGAATCACTGTAGGTAGTGCTGTTTCTTCGGTTGACGTTGCTAATGTAGCTTCTTTGAGTACTTCGGATCAAGACGAAATCGGATGCTTGAGCGTGGAGAATGTAGGCGTCGGTGGCAATAGCGTCAGCCACAGTGATGGCAGTACTTTGAGGGTTAACATTCAGTACCCTAGGTGCAATAAGGAGTCATCTAGGTTTGATGGACAGGCTGTTGTGTTGACTATGCAGCATGAGGAATCGAGCACGGAATTGTCCACCTGTCGCACTCCACCATCATTGACTTGTACTACAAGTATCGGGATGAGCACTACCAACAATGATAAGATAGATGAGGTTAAGAGCATTCTTAGTAAGGAAAGTAATCTTGATTGAGTAGAGTTGGACACTGTGAATGAGTCGAATGGATGTAATGGGAAGATGACTGCCACTTCTACAGCTGAGGCTACTAATGATAATAGTATTGATAGTACTCCTGCGGGTAATAGTGATCGATGGAAGTTGAAAGACACTCATCGTCGTCGAAATGATCGTACGTTACGCTCACATGCTGCTACCCAAGCTAAGAAGCATAAGAAACAACATGATGCTACTATTATTAAGAAGCGTAAACTTCGTTCTCTTTCGGATGCTGTGACTAGCAATGGAGTACCAACAGAATAATCTAGGTATCCTACGTGATTATGACCTTATTCGTGATCTGCATTCTTGCAGTTTCTATGGTCTGTTCCTGTCTGCATCACAGACTATAAATGAATTTTCCACTCTAGCAGTTCACTCCGTCTCGAACAGGTGTAGGTTGATACGCGATCACCACCAGTCCAGGAACAAAAACACGGTTCTATTAATCGATAAAATGGAAATACAGACATTATCAAAACAATATTACACCTTCGAGTTCCAAATTACCGCGACTGGTATCCGTTTCTGGAAGAATAAGTGCTTCCAGTCCGTTACTGTTAAAGTATCAAGTCCAAATATGGCTGTAGCCATATTAAATATCAAATTTAAACAACATATGTACAGTTCAGAAGCAAACATAAAAACTTCAGTATGAGTACAGGATCACGAATAAGGTCATAAACACGTAGGATACCTAGATTATTCTGTTGGTACTCCATTGCTAGTCACAGCATCCGAAAGAGAACGAAGTTTACGCTTCTTAATAATAGTAGCATCATGTTGTTTCTTATGCTTCTTAGCTTGGGTAGCAGCATGTGAGCGTAACGTACGATCATTTCGACGACGATGAGCGTCTTTCAACTTCCATCGATCACTATTACTCCATACAGCCAAACCTGTTATGTCCTTATTGTTACGGGAGAAATGAAGTCATTTTGCTGATCAAAACCTTTATATAAATATCATTAATTTCACTGTGTTTTTTGGTTACGTTTGTTTTACTTAACTTATGAACTTGTTTGAATTATTATTTTCGGCCATTTTGGACTCCTGTTTGTCTTGGTTGTTCGTTTGCAGTTTCTTGCTCCAAGAACCTATAAAATAGAAGGTAATTGTAATTATTATAATTATTGTTTTTAAAAAGACATTGGTCATCTATTCGTAATAAACCAAGGATATTTTGGTCGATTATTGTGAATTGACAATAAACTTTGGTACCTACTTTGGATTTTCCTTTTGGTTTAATATTTGGGATCGTGAATTGCAAATAGATCGACGAACTGTGCTTCTAAGGATCAAAGAGCAAAAAAGTGGACGTAACACTTATTCATATTCACTGTACTCAATGTAGATGGATTTTCGACCGTAGCAGTTCAATTCGATTCCAATAGACGTATGTCGAACGCACCTTCCCTTAGTCGAATATCAAAACACAATAATTCTAGGAGAAAGTGGTCTAGTTATATAAAAGAAATGGAAATACAAACATTTACCTGACAATTACTACGTCTTCCAAGTCGAAATTACTCTGATGAGTATCCAAGTTCAAAAGACTAGGTGAAGCTAGTATACTGCGACGATATCAAATTCAAAATATGGCTGTAGCCATATTATATCAAATTTAAACAACATATGTACAGTTCAGAAGCAAACATAAAAACTTCAATATAAGTACAAAATATAGAAATAATAACAATATACAATGATAAAATCTCAAAATGGAATCAAATGAAATACCAAAATGTCAACAGAAAGAGTCAGTCATGTCATAACAAAAATATATAAACATGGAGGGATTTTCCAAAAAACAAAACATTCAAAAAAGATTCTACACTCAATAACCTCTGCTTGCTCGAATCCGAATTACCGTCCCTTGCATTCCGAGCAGTTAAGAAGCTTCTACCATCACACACCTCGGATCCGTCTTGATGCCTAACCTTTTTCTTTCTTTTCCATACTCAAAAAAGCCATCTTATTTGCTACAGATACTGACTTCTCACTAGGATACACATCACGGGATTTTAAACCATCGGGGTCACATGCTCGGTCTTCAAGAGGATATATCTTTCTAATACAATTAACGACTCTCTTAAGTTCCGGGCGTGAGATAGATGCAAACGCATTTGAAGAATTCCCATGTTTCGCACGCAGATCACTAATAGCTTCCGTATCATGTCCTGTTTTAGCGCGATTAGCTAATCTTTCGAATCTACTACTAGCTATCCTAGCACAAGACATAATAAAGTGAGTTAATTCATTGAAAGTAGGCTCTCTCTCCTCTTTGTCCCACTTAATTCCCAGCTCTGCCCACTGGACTTGCATTCGATGAGGTAAGAGCGTAACTATTCGCTCTGAAGTTAGTAGGGAGTTTAGTTCCGCTGGACAGTTCAATTGTTCCAGGGTCAGAGCAACCTTCTGCATCTTAATTGCTAAATCCGTCAATTGTTCCGGATCACTGTAGTCCGCATTCCCAGTTCTAAACAAGTCATCCAGAGTTTCACGAGCTATTACATGCGATTGTCCGAAGAGCTGCTTTAAAATAGCCTTAGCTCTTTTATATCCCACTTGGTGTTCCATTATAAGGCATCCTTCAATCGCATTTCTTGCTTTTCCTTTACAGTAATGAATTAAATATAATAAACGCAAATTATCATCCTTTACTCTAGGTTCTATAAACGTTTCGAACTCTCTTACGAATCTAAAGTAATTGCGGTGTCTTCCATCGAAGAAGGGAAGTTCTACCTTTGGCAACTCTAATCCAACTACCGGTGTCCTGGGCCTCAATTCCTTCCCAGATACCTCTAAGTCCTCGTTCAAACTTTGTTCCTGAGTGCCTACTATGGGTGACTTACAATAATAAGTATCATACATAACATCATGCTTATTGGAGGGTGGACCCATGAAGCATCATAAACGACTTGCCTTGCATTTCGGGATTCTTCATGGGCTTCTACCCTCTTCGTGTTTGTTTTCTTTCAAGAGCTCATAATTAATTGAAATTTAACGGAAACGATCAGAAGATCGTTTTCCAAAATACAGTTTGATCAAGGTTAAAGATAAGTAATCCAAAGTTCTTCTTCCAGGAAGTTTGATGTTGTAAACGATGAAAATTCCAAATGTTTCCTTGTTCTTCGCAATAGTTGGACTGTAGATGGATTTTCTACCCTAGCAGTTCACTTTGTTTCCAATAGGTGCAGGTTGGCACTCGACGTCCCGGAACCAATAGCGAAACACAATAATTCTGGGAGAAATCGGTCTTTATAATAATGGAAAA
>OX103974.1:42980760-43012643 GCA_944470395.2 Schistosoma turkestanicum | reverse complement strand
AGGTGCAGGTTGGCACTCGACGTCCCGGAACCAATAGCGAAAACACAATAATTCTGGGAGAAATAGGTCTTTATTAAATATTAAATGGAAATACAGACATCTACCCAACTATTGTTACACCTTCCAATTCACAATTACCACTATAGGGTATCCGATTCCAAAAGAATAAGTGCTACCAGTTCTTACTGCTACGGTATCAAATCCAAATATGGCTGTAGCCATATTAAATATCAAATTTAAACAACATATGTACAGTTCAGAAGCAAACATAAAAACTTCAATATAAGTACAAAATATAGAAATAATAACAATATACAATGATAAAATCTCAAAATGGAATCAAATAGAGTACCAAAATGTCAACAGAAAGAGTCAGTCATATCATAACACAAATATATATATATATATATATATATATATATATATATATATATATGGAGGGATTTTCCAAAAAACAAAACATTCAAAAAAGATTCTACACAGTGCTGCCAGGTTTCTGATTGTGGTCGTTAAACAATTGTCCTTTCATGATTTTAACATGTAAAAACAATATCCTCCATAACTCTGAATGCGAAACCGTGAAATGTGCTCACTCAAGACTAGCTTAGTGAGGAAATTCTCGGAGTTCTAGTGAGAAGACGTGACCAGTGGAGTTCAACCCTGTCGGGTGTAAGCAGCGACTACCAAAGACAAATGGGTGAGGTCGCGCACAATCTCTAGATCAATCAAAGTTAGACAATATTCGGTCCTAAATCAAAAATGGGGAAGGAGCGATGGTCCAAATGAAATGGGAGAAGATATAAAGTACGCAAAAGACAGCTGTTTCTAGGTTTTAGTGGAGACGATGGTACAAGATGGGCTATGTTCGGAGGCGTTACCGCAGGATTAAAAAAATCTAAGAGAAAGAAAAAGGTGTACCAACGAAATAGAATCCTATAACCTATACCCTTATTTGGAGGCTAGTCGCGAAAGCGTTCAGGTAGATATACCTGGCGGGTGGAGCGCGAGACGGTATTCTCGTTCGTACCTCGTGAGCCAACAATCTGATCCAAAGTCAAGCGAGGCATGGCCTGCTGATCTGGACGTGAAACAAGAGCCTCATCCGTGGATGGTGCAGGTGACGCGTTCTGTTTACTGTGATGCGAGAATGAGGTCTCTGTGTCTGGCGTGGGGTTCCGAAGGAGGCAG
The DNA here is from genome assembly GCA_944470395.2 of Schistosoma turkestanicum. Lineage (NCBI taxonomy): Eukaryota > Metazoa > Platyhelminthes > Trematoda > Strigeidida > Schistosomatidae > Schistosoma > Schistosoma turkestanicum. The sequence goes on along the minus strand of OX103974.1, from coordinate 43,011,455 downwards.
CGGTCCCCCTAATGGGTTTGATGGGTCTCAAATTATTTCTGGCAGAGCACTGTCATCGACGCGTTCTGGCTCGAGACAATCAATGCTAGCTGCGTAGATTGACCCTTAGTCGTTTTGTGACGACAAATCTTGTGTAAAGATCCCTCATGAGGCTGTTTCTACGTTTCGCGTTCCGAATTCGCTGGCATGCAACTCTTGAGCGACCTGTCGATGCTGTATTGGAGTTGACACCGGAGACAGAGTTCTCGTCCTTGCTGATGGTCGTCGGACGATATCCAATGTACAATAAACAGCTGTTCCGTGGTGTGAAAAATCCCCTCAGTAGACAATTTAAGAGGCGGGACACTGAACATCTGCCGTTAATGCTGAATAGTGTCTCGACAATTGAGTGGTGAGCGTGATCACCACAGGAGTTGGCCTTATTTCAAGGGTGCTAGAGTTCCAGAAATACTGATAATGCTTCACATTGCTAGGTACACACGGTAATTAAGGCCTTGTTCGATAAAGTACCCCGTACCTGTCGATTCTTGGTCTAAAAATTTTTATCGGGCATAACCTAAAACCAGAACATAAAACTCCGTAAACAGATAATTTATGATTGCCGCCTTCATATCTCCATTTGTTTGTTCGACCAGCAGGCAGCTAAACTATGCCCTCGTCGACGAGACAGAGAATCTCCCCTACCCTATCGATGAAGTATAACAAGCGACTGTGTCCATTCGAAATTGACACCGTGAACATAAACTGGAGGATTTTCCTGGAACGATTGTTGTAGGGATGGTTTGTGGCTGTGGATACTCTAGCGTTCCCCGCAATTTCTAGAAGATTCGCCTTAGGTGTTGTGGTACCGGCTTCAGACCAGGTTACATAATTTTCGTGGTCAAGATGGTCTTCTTCGAGGATCACCTATTGTTCCATCCTACATCAGTAGCATTTACATTTTTTCCGAAAACTATCGTGCCTGACTTGTTGTACGTATCCTCAACATACAAGTCGAGGATAGCAAGGAAACGAAACAAGAAGTGATTAGCAACCGGTTGACTATCGCTGGAAAGGCAGTTCGAACAAAACCTAAACCCACTACTCCATAACCATTATGCAACGCGTACGCCGAAAGACACTGCTGTATTAAGCAACTGCGTAACGTAGTACAGCTACAAAACATGCTATGAGAAAAGGAGTTGTCTTATTATTGCAGTCAGGTCTCAGCTGAAAACTATTCATCAAATAAATACGGGATGGAAAACATTTACAAACCATGTATCATATCTACAAGACACAACGTCAATGAAATTCAATATGATTCTCTTAAGGTTTGGGAGAAATCGCATATAAAAATTACAACTATACAGTAAACACTAATCAGCCAACACACCAGATGTGATGCACCAATATTTTGTTGATGATTATCCTTTTTGCACAGCTAACTTATGCAATTATGTTCGTCTATAAACGGGTTAAACCTCGCTGACTTGAAGAGAACCTCAGCGACAGTTATTGAGGGACCGCCCCACCTGCGTCTATCAACATGTTTACGAGTATCTTTTTGTTGGGATTTATTAGCGATTTCGCTCTCATGACTACATTTTTTAATTTCAGGAAAGGTATTTTTGACACAGAAACTGTGAAAAGACCTAGAAATCACTGGGATACCGGTACTAGGTAGGAATAACAGCGTCCAATCAAAATGAAAAAAAAACAATGGACTAAATTTGTGTGTGGTAGGATTTTGTTAGGATACTCACCCAATATCCTAAGAGAATTATTGGTCAAATTTATGGTTGTTTTAACTATCAAAGTCAAATACTTCAATGTTGTCTCTTATTGGTTGTCCTGACTATCAATGTCACTTCAAATGTTACTTCCTATTGGTCGTCTTAACTGTCGATGTCACAGAATTCGATGCTGTTTCCTATTCGACCAAAATGTACAAATACGCATTATCTGTAACAATTTATGACCACTACCACGACCAGGGCTCGGTCCCGAATCCCTAGTCTGGGATCCTGATTCTCTTCTGGACTCGGACCTCGTACTTTTTGGATGTTTGTAGAATACAGGTTCTATTTCATATCACGTCTTCTTATTTTTACTCAATATGGGATTGGGATAATCGGATTAGAGTAGCATGTCGTGTCACCGGATCCTCGCTCTCGTTTTCCGACTAGACAGTAAACTCGTAATAGTTCAAGTATATCAAGTTGACGTGTTTGCGTGCAGGCGTAAAGACAAACAAGTGAATCTTAAACAGAAAGATAAACATGAATTATATATATGTACACAAGACAAACACTTATTATTATTATTATTACTGAAGCATATCCATTAAGCTGTCTGCTTTCGATTTCGCTTCTGCATACTCATCCGATTCAATATTGTACAAAGGATTTCGACATTCATCTAAAATGATTTCTTCTTCACCTACAGGTCCTAAATCAGTAATAAATTGAAATTCATTTATTGTTTGACGAATAAAATCTAATCGACTTGATAATTCTTGCCAACGAATTTCAGGATCACATTTTCTCGCGTCTTCTTGTGGTTGTTTTATGTCTACTTCATCAGTATCCTCTTCTTCAGAATGTCGTTTAAACTTTTGCACTGGATCACAACCGCATAGTTCATCTCGTACAAACACTTCTACATCTAATTGAGGTCGAGTATGTCCTAATTCCACTAGGACAGCAAGAGCAAATTGACTTGGATGAACTGTAAGACAAAGATCTGTTTGATACCATAGATTAATTAAATCTACACCATCTTTACATAATTCATTGACAAGTTGATCATCAGATTGATTTTCTAATAGATATGAATCAGAATGTGCACCACAAATTCGTCTCTAAATAGAGAGAGAGAGAGATGGAGAGATAAAATTGACCAGTGACAATAATGAATTCTGTAACGTGTATGTACATTAAAATAGGTAGTTTACTTATATTTAAAAGCAATCTACTAAGGATATCAGAAAATAGTTTAGCTAAAGATTGTTTTGACATGTTACTTTTCAAAAGATGAACAGAAAACAAATGTGCAATTTTCTTTACTCAATAATTAAACAAAATATACAGTACGAGATTACGAAATAGCATTATTTCAGTTTTTTTGCAATCTACTCTTATACTGGTGAGCACTGCACAACGAAGTAGGCGGTGAATGAGATTATTTGAGACGTAGTTTAAATACTAGCTACCCTATGCACCTAATACTCTATACCTTACTTTAGAACTAGTCATAAATTCTTTTTTCACGATAAGCGAGTAGTACTTTGAAAAAGAGCTATGGTAGAATACATTCAGTTTGCGCATGTTATCTACTACGATGTATACCACGTTTTATAAATAATGTAGAGCGGACTACTGTTTATTACACACGGCATTTTGCTTGAGAGGACACTGTGACGCCTGCACGCAAACACATCATTTTGATATGCTTGAACTATTACGAGTTTACTGTCTAGTCGGAAAGCGAGAGCGAGGATCGAGGATCCGGTGACACGACATGCTAATCTAATCCGATTATCCCAACCCCCATATTGAGAAAAAAATAAGAAGACTTGAATGTGAAGTAGAACCTGTATTCTACACGCATCCAAAAAGTACGAGGTCCGAATCCAGAAGAGAATCAGGATCCCAGACTAGGGATCCGGGACCGAGCCCTGGTTGCGGTCATAAAACGCTACACATAATGCGTATTTATACATTTTGGTCGAATAGGAAACAGCATCGAATTCTGTGACATTGACAGTTAAGACAACCAATAAGAAACAACATTGAAGCACGTGACATTGATATCTAGGACGACCATAAAATTGACCAGTAGGAATTAACCAATAGGAAATAGACCAGTAATTCTCTTAGGATATTGGATGAATATCCTAAGAGACACACTGCACTAACACTAAAATATGTGAATCTGTTCAGAGATTTTGTCAGATACACTAACTAACTTATCAAGGTTGATGAGAATTCAAAAAGAGGTGAAGTAGTAAACGCACTCGACTATATCACACCCTATGATCATCAGTCCTAGTAGTAATGATGTAGATCAGTTCAGATAAGAATTTAGGAGAACACAAAGAATGGATGCATTTGCACCATCGCAAACGATTATGAGCGACCATGTCATTCAAAGTCTCTAACCACCGGTTACTATTGTCTCGCCAACCCCAAACCTGGTAGTCTACACCTACCAACATGGCTCAATCCACTTGTCAGTGACTTCGTAACAACACACGGGATTAAACTAGTCCAGTACTAATTAGGTTTCATTAATTCTTCACATCTTATCAAGTCCAGATGAAAACTACTATAAAACCGTACGAAATCCACCCTAACTATATTATATATATAATGACCTCCATTTGGAACCCTCAAGGCCAAATGAAAAGTGAAGGATCAAAGAACATATTACGCAGAGAAACAGACATAGACATGAGAAGAGTTGAACAACAATTGGACAAGAACTAGAAAGGATGGCCAACGACAGAGTAGGTTGAAAAATGGTGGATGATCAATGACCTATACTCCATTGCGGGGGGTAACAGGTGTAAGTAAGTAAGTAAGTATGTAGTAAGTACACATAAAATGACCAGTAAATGCATACTTACTTGATATGCCACTAGATCAATGACAAATCCAGTCAATGCACGATACGGTGTATAAACCCATAAATCATAACCTAGTGATTCCATTAGAAAAAGTTCTGAATTCAATACAAGATAACTATATCGTTTTTGATTTCTAGGAATATGTGAAATGAAAGTTTGTAAACCAATTGGAAAATCAGCTGCTTTACAAGCAACATACAAACATGTTAACATAATATCACGTGGATAAAAATCCATCACTGAATGATTCAAATAGAAACGTTTAAAATAAGTTGCAGCAAAACCATATACCTAGAAAAAAAATAATAAAAAATTAAGAGAAAATATAGTTAAAAGTGTAGTAACTAATATTCAGCGACAACAGAGTTATATCATTGAAATTATGAACCGGTCAATGTTAGATCACGATTGGAGAGAGTGTTACGCATGCACGTAAACACGTCAACTTGATATAATTGAACGATAACGAGTTTATCATAGTCGGAAACGCGAGAGCGAGGATCCGGGGACACGACATGCAACTCTAATCCGATTATCCCAACCTCCATATTGAGTAAAAATAAGAAGACTTGATATGAAATATAACCTGTATTCTACACGCATCCAAAAAGTACGAGGTCCGAGTCCAGAAGAGAATCAGGATCCCGGACTAGGGATCCGGGACCGGGTCCTGGTCATAAAACGTTACAGATAATGCGTATTTATACATTTTGGTCGAATAGGAAACAGCATCGAAGTCTGTGACATTGACAGTTAAGACGACTAATAGGAAGTAACATTTGAAGTGACATTGATAGTCAGGACAACCAATAAGAAACAACATTGAAGCACGTGACATTGATATCTACTAGGACGATCATAAAACTGACCAGTAGAAATTGACCAATAATTCTCTTAGGGTATTGGATGAATATCTTAACAGAAAGTTGGAAGCACTACTGGATAGCCAAGTATAGGATTCATCAGTAATACACATCGACAACCTCGTAAGCGTAAAATCGATGCCAAGAGACTTTTGGTTCATATAGTGACAACTAAGAAGTTAATGATGACAGAGTTGGTTAGAGAAAACTAGTGTGCGGCCTATGCTCCATTGGGGGTAACAGGCGTAAGTAAGTAAGTAAGTAAGAAGTTCATGAATGTAAACGTTTAAGACACAATTTGTGAAAGTTAGTTTGCGATACTCAACTGTTTAGATAAAATTTAGTAAACGAAGATTCGAATGAGCAACCGAATAATTCAATCATCAGACTATCAATCAAAAACATAGTTGAAAACAAAACTGAGTTGACACTTTCAAAAATTTAGTCAGTCAATATCATTGTAAAGCTTCAATATAGAGTGGAAAGGTGTATATGAAAGAATGCTGGAATCCCGGATCAAAATAAACAAACAGCGAATACATTCAGGATATAAAGTCTTTGAGATAACAAAGATAAAACAAGCTTTAGATTTCAATATGAATTGAGAAAATCGCAAGAATGATTTCAAAAGTTGGAGGATAATCAACTTCCTGTTTTGATGAACACATTGAAAGTAAATAGTGTTTTGCAGCTTCTGAACGTTAATAAAATGAATTCGGCAGTGTGCATTCACAACCTCTGCTCGTGGGAACTGAACCCAGAACTTTCGGTCCCGCGTGCGAATACTTAGACTTGAGACTACTGAACCGGCATCCAACGATGTTAATGTCTAACTGTGATCAATCCATCCAAGTTTCTAATCGTGGTCTAACATTGATCGATTCATGATTTCAATGAAACTCAACGATCTCTACAACTTTATCAGTCAGTCAGTTGCAACGTAGAACTTCGTACGTATGTACATCAGTTCATGTTGCCATACCACATTATCACAGAGACGCAAGTGTCAAATCAAATCCCATAGTGATAAAGATAGTAGACGTATTAATGGTAATGAAGAAGACAAGAGGGTTTGAAGATATTATTCAAGAAGTATAATTCAGTGAGATAAGGTTAGAAAGATAAAGGTAGAGGTGCTGACGAATCCAGGAGATTAGGATCTGAGAGAGCTCAGCGAATGGACGCACTTGCGCCATTGTAAGCGATTTTCAGCCATGTCGTTCAAGGTCTCTAACCATTGGTGACTTTCGTCCCAGGATATACGAGCAATGCTTCTCAAACATCTATGATCGAATACTAGTAACCTACAACCTTATAATGAAAATTGATCTTAGCAAAATATGACAACAGTGAGATGAGTTGAAAAGTTCAACTTTGAGATGTATGTTACATCTCATAACAAAGTTTTGATGACTTCAGGTTACACATTTATTGAACCGATTAAGAATCCGCATGTAATTTTTACTGTAAATTTCACCGGTTAATCAAAAATCAGAAAAAGTTATATCACTGATGATAATGGATTGAGTTACATTACAGTTCATTTTAATGACTAAATGTTAGTCAGTTTTCGCTGGCATATGTTGGTCCTGTGCAGATAGTTTCAATGTGACAATTATTGTGACAAGTTGCTTAAAGCAAATGGATAGTTGAGTCCGAAAATGTAGGTTTCATCTTATTTGAAACATTTGTCAGCTGTTTGGGAAGCTAGATTCCCCGAAAGCTGTTACTTTTCTAATTTATTTAAGGAATTTCGGATTTATTTTCGCCTCAAAAGCACCACTTATTACCCCACCAGTTTGTATTTCCCACTTGGGAGGACGTCAAATAACATTAGTTAGTTTTCCAATTTTTCCAGTGGAGGAAGAAATCAGGAAAAAGCGGTGGAGTTGGTGGATAGGACACACACTACGAAAAGCACCCAACTGCGTCACAAAACAAGCCCTCATTTAGAACCCTCAAGGTCAAGGGAAAAGAGGAAGGCCAAGGAACACATTACGCCGAGAAATGGAGACAGACATGAGAAGAATGAACAAAAATTGGACAGAACTAGAAAGGAAAGCCCAGAACAGAGTAGGTTGGAGAATACTGGTCGGCGGCCTATGCTCCATTGGGGGGTAACAGGCGGAAGTAAGTTTTCTCCTTTGTAACTTTGTCAAGGAAGTTTTTTGTATAGTATAAATTACGCTTGAGTTGAATGTTTGTAAATTCGTTTCTTCGAGGCTGCTTGTAGATTGTACAAAAGCATAGTGCTGGAGCGGACCAGTTCTGATCATCTTTAGCGTTTGAACAATTAATATTGGACCTCAACTAGTAAAGTAGATAAGGATAAGTAGTAGCTAAAAATGACTAACGCACATCTCAATTACTTCAGTGAATAAAAAACCAACAACCATATTTAACAAACTTAATAAATTTGTTAACTTTACAATGGTTAAGACAGATATGAATAAGTTTACGTATATATTGCTACTGTACCTATACACAATTTTCATTCCCTAACACTGAAATACCAAAATTCAATGAAAAAACTAAAAAAATTGATGCCTTTTAAAACAGTCAGTCAGTCAGCGACAACAGTGAACTGCGTAAGTACATACATTAATTCAAGTTGCCATGTCATACCACATTAGCACACAGAGATCGAATTCTCAATTCAAATCACTTAGTTATAGAGGTAGTAGAAATATTAGCTGTAATGAAGAAGACTAGAGATCGAAGATATCATTCGAGAAGTATATTCCCCAGAGGAATCAATTTAAAAAAGTGAGAAAAATGATTATGAGGAATCTAGAAGATTAAAACTTGAGGGAAGACAAAGAATAGATGTACCTGAGCCATTGGAAGTGGTTTTGAGCCATGTCATTCAAAGTCTCTAACCACTGATTAATATGATCTCGTGGATCCCAACCAGACAGACAGAGAGACAGATACAATGCAGAACTTCGTACGTAAGTACATCAGTTCAGGTTGCAAAACCACATCAGCACAGAGACTCAACTGTCAGTTCTAATTCAACAGTGATAGCGATAGTAGAATTATTAGCAGTAATGCAGAAGATCAGCGAGCGAAGATATGATTCGAGAAGTATAATTCAGTGAGATAAATTTAGAAGGAGAAAGATAGAGATGATGAGGAATTCAGGTTAGACTTTGAGAAAACACAAATAGTGGATGCACTTGCGCCATTGAAAACGATTCTGAGCCAAGTCGTTCAAGGTCTCAAACCATTGGTGACTTGCATCTCGCTGACCCCAACCACGTAGTCTACATCTACCAACATGACTCAGTACACTTGTCACTGACTTCATGGATTTCTTCCATGTTTTGATTTGGCCGCCCCTAGCTTTCTTCCAACCTAATCCTACACCACAAAACATAGCTCGTCGAGGCAGTCGTACACATGTCCCGACCACCTAAACTGAAGTTTCAATACTTTATCTATTGATCTGCCATCCTTACCTAGTACTCGTTTCCTAACGACAGCATTGCTTACACGGTTGTCCCAGGATACACGAACAATGCTTCGGAGACACCGATGAAGGATCCCAACCAGGTTGTCTACACCTACTAACATGGCTTAGTCCAGTTGTCATTGACTTCATGGATTTGTGCCATGTTTTAGTCTGGTCTCTCCTAACTTTCTTCCAACCTACCGGCTACATCACAAAAGAATCGCTCGTCGACGAAGTCAATAGTTGGGCACACGTGACACATATCTCAACTACTCTTTTCAAATAAATAATTTTGACAAACACTATACACACACACAAAATTTAAAAAAACGACAGAACTTACTTCATCCGGTAATTGAGGTGTAGTGAATTTATCAAACAAAATTTTCATTAAATAAATATAATGTTTTACAATTTTAAATTCTTGATCTGGATCCAACCCGATCATTGAGGAATTAGTATCATTGTTATTATGATTGTTATTATTTGTCATTTCTGCATCTTTCATTAATTGTAATCGTTTCAATGCATTTGTATTACAATCCGATCGAAGTGTAATTAATTCCGATGGTGAAAAATGCCAATTACAAAATTGTGTACTAGTAACATAAGCCTAATCAATAAAATAAAGTAATAATCAGAAGAAAAGAAAAAAGAATTTAATTAATTTCGGTTGTTTAAAGAGATAAACGAGAACAAGGATTAAGTTACGGAGTCAGTTAGTCAGTCAGTTAGCTACACATAGTAGAAATTCATAGCTATCTAAGTACATCATCGTTCAGTTGGTGGAGAGAATTTGGAGCACAGGAAAAGAAACACCACCACACGCACAGTTCAAGTTGCCAATGTTGCTTCAGGATTGAGTTGCATCGGCACCTGAACTAGTGATAGGGAGTGAAGTAGTCGAACGTGTAGACCGCTGCACGTATCTGGGAAGTCTCATCAGTGCTGATAGCCTGATGACTGACGAAATCTCAGCTCGGATACAGAAGGCTCGATTGGCTTTTGCCAACCTGCGTCACTTATGGCGTAGGCGAGATATCCATTCGCTAACCAAACGACGGGTGTACTGTGCAGCAGTTCGCTCCATCCTACCATACGGATGCGAAACATGGCCGTTAAGAGTAGATGTTCGTAGGTTACTAGTATTCGATCATAGGTGGATCCGAAGCATTGCTCGTGTATCATGGGACAACCGTTTAAGCAATGCTGTCGTTAGGAAACGATTTCTAGGTAGGGATGGAAAATCAATAGATGAAGCATTGAAACTTCATCAGTTGAGGTGGTTGAGACATGTTTTACGAATGCCCGAACTCCGACTGCCTCGTCGAGCTATGTTTTGCAGTGTAGGAGTAGATTGGTTATCGACTGGGTTATGAAAACGTCAACATCTGGAGGGAAGCACGGTATCAGCTGGACAGTTAGGACGCAGCTGAACGATCTGGACTTCGCAGATGACTTGGCTCTTCTATCGCACACGCAACAACAAATGCAAGAGAAGACGACCAGTGTAGCAGCAGTAGGTCTCAACATACATAAAGGAAAAAGCAAAATTCTCCGATGCACCACAACATGCAACAACCAAAGCACTCTTGATGGAGATGCGTTGGAGGACTTTAACACCTTTACATATCTGGGCAGCATCATCGACAATCAAGTTGGATCCGATGCAGATGTGGGGGCGCAGATTGGCAAAGCAAGGGCTGCATTTCTATCTGGAACTCCAAACAACTTTCAAACAAAAACAAAATCAGCATTTTCAATACAAATGTCAAGACAGTTCTACTGTATGGAGCGGAAATGTGGAGAAGAACTACCAAAGCCATCATCCAGAAGATACAAGTGTTTATTAACAGTTATCTACGCAAAATACTTTGTATTCGTTGGTCAGAGACCATCAGCAACAACGTACTGTGGGAGAGAATAAATTAGATTCCAATGGAGGAGGAAATCAGGAAGAAGCGGTGAAAGTGGATAGGACACACATTGAGGAATGAACCTAACTGCGTCACGAGACAAGCCCTCACATGGAACCCTCAAGGCAAAAGCAAAAGAGGAAGGCCAAGGAACACATCAGGCCGAGAAATAGAGAAAGATATGAGAGGAATGAAGAAACATTGGACAGAACTGGAGAGGTAAGCCCAGGACAGAGTTGGTTGGAGAAAACTGGTGGGCGGCCTATTCTCCATTGGGGGTTACAGGCGTAAGTAAGTAAGTAAATAAGTAGATTGGAATAAAGCTAGGGGCGGCCAGACCAAAACATGGCACAAATCCATGAAGTCACTGAAAAGTGGACTGAGTCATGTTGGTAGATGTAGACTACCTGGTTGGGGTCAGCGAGATGCAAGTCACCGATGGTTGGAGACCTTGAACAACATGGCTCAGAATCATTTGCAATGGCGCAGGTACATCCACTATTTGTGTTCTCTCAAATCCTAATCTTCTGAATTCCTCATCATCTCTATCTTTCTCTTAACAAATTTATCTCACTGTATTATACTTCTCGAATCATATCTTCGCTCCCTAATCTTCTGCATTACTGCTAATATTTCTACTATCGCTATTACACTTGGATTTGAACTGACAGTTGCGTCTCTGTGGTGATGTGGTATTGCAACCTGAACTGATGTACTTACGTACAAAGTTCTGCGTTGTATCTGTCTGTCAAGTTGCCATACCATATCTAGTACAACAAAGAGATGGAATTGTCCCTTCAAATCTCTTAGTGCAAGATGTTGAAGCAGTAACAGTATTCGACGAAATTATTCAAGAAGTATAATGCAGTGAAATAAATCTAAGTAGAGAAACATAAAGCTGATGAGGAATTCAAAAGATTAGAATTTGAGGCAATACAATGAATGGATGCATCTACGCCATGTCATTCAAAGTCTCTAATCATCGGTTACTACTGACGTCAAATAGTCAGTCAGTAACAACGTAGACCTTCGTATGTACGTACTATAGTTCAAGTCACCAAACCAGAGAGATCGACTTGTCAATTCAAATCCTATATTAGTAGTAGTAGAAGTATTAGCCATAATGAAGAAGATTAGGGTTTGCTACTTACTGTGTTATAAGTATTAAAATATTTAAGTAAAAAATTGTTCACTGAATCAAATAAAGTTACTTATGACAGTCAGCTCCAACATGTAGTTTAGAATGAGGTTTCAAGAGACCAGAAATAACGTTTCGTGAATTCCAATTGATTGAATTATAGGAGCGAGGTGATACAAGATTGTGAGAAGGGTTAGTTGTGGAGATTAGAGAGATGTTAGGGTGAATATGAAAGATTTGATTGTGACCGATTCAGTCTGATGTGCTGTTACGGGTATGAGGTCGGATGTCGCTTCCCGGCTGCCCATACCATGGAAGAGTGATTATTAAGGGACCTAAAAAAGAAAGCGGATTAATGTTGGTCTTAGAGACCTAAGAGCGTGATCGCACATCCCAAAGAACAACCGATTGAGGCCAATCACGCACGGCCTTTTTATTGGAAGCTTGTAAAGCGTTAGCTCCGCTATTCAAATGGCCGTACCGCTGACTGTAGAAGGGTGTGACAGCAGTAAAGTGTTTCCCTCGGACAACCAGCATCCGCAGCGATGCTGTCTTCTCACAAGGAAGGAAGGGTTAGAAAAGGTCGACACTAAAAATGTCACACCTCACCTTACCTCACGGATTTCCGTCTCCGGCGGTAAGGGCTTTTAAACAAGAGCTGAGCTAAGACTTTAAATACTTCCAATAAAAAGGCCGTGCGTGATTGGCCTCATGCAGTTGTCCCTTGGGCTCTGCGGTCAAGCTCCCAGGTCTCCAAAACCAACACTAATCTACCTTCCTTTTCAAGTTCCTCAAGAAACACCCTTCCACGTTGTGTGCAGTTGGGAAGTGACATCAGCCCTCTTACCCACAACGGCACACGAGATCGAATCGGTCACAATAAAATCCTTCCTACATCTAATAACTCTCTTATCATCACGATCAACCCTTCTTTCACTTTCCTGTCACCTCGCGCCGCTGATGCAAACGTTTCAAGTTCAAAAACGTTATTCCTGGTCTCCTCCTGAAACCCCGTTTTAAATTACATGCTGGAGACTTTAATGTCCGGAAACTGTGTCAAATAGGACAGCAGGCTTCTTTAGAATTTCGCGCCATCGACGTATGTTGTGTCTCTGAAACACGCATACACGACCTGAGCAAAATCAATAATTTGATTTCACCTTGTCCTGTTAAATAAACAACTCAGTTCACGCTTCGTGTATCTGAGAGCCCTGCTGCTGTTTCCCATGGCCTCGCTGGTGTAGATGTTCTCTTAGACTGGATCCCTGTATAGTCGCTTATGCGTTGTTCGACTAAGTGGAGCAGCAAGGATTTGTAAAGATAGGGAAACTCGCCGTTGCCTCTCCCTACGCTCCCATGGACTACAGCTCAGACGAGATAAAAGATAAGTTTTACAGAAACCTTCTTCAAAAAGTTAAGTGCTTCGATATCGAAATAACGGCTGGTGACTTTAGTGCTCAAGTAGGTAGACTAAGCGAAAAAGAAAGACCTGGGTGGATCTTACGGTGTCGTGGCTCAAAGATCAGATAATGGCGACCATCTACTGTAATTTGGGATGACATTCAAAAAAACTGTAAAAACAGTAGTGATATCTGCTAGTAACGTAAACCGAAAGGTTTGGGAAAAGCGGTGGATTTTAGTAGCATCTACCAAACTGATAGGTGCTCGGAAACTAATCCTGTCTGGATCTGAACATGACGAAGAGCGGAGTAAGCTCAAGCGCAGACTCATAAAAAGCTTACGCAATGATCATGAAAAGTGGTTGATAGCGAAAGCAAGAGAAATGGAAAAGACAGCGGCGATAGGTAACAGTAGACAACTGTTCAGCCTCATCAAGGAAACCGGAATTAGAAATGCATCTGTTAGCGACACTTTCACACAGAAGGATAGGCTTATTATTCATTCTCGAACCAGGAGATTAGATCGATAGGCAGAACACTGTAGGGATCAGTTCAATCGGTCTTCAGCCACACTTCGGTTATTCACGATCATCAGTCATCCTGAATGGCGAATCGATGTAAGCCGTCCAACTTTTAAAGAAGTTGAAAAAGCTACAGGAAAGCTACAGTCGAGGGAGAGCAACGGGCCTGATATTTTTAAGGACGGTGGTTAAGTTTTAGCAGTTAGATTGAATGAGGTATCAGGTAGGATTTGGGAACTGGACGTAATCCCATCTGACTGGCCTCAACCACTGATTGTCCCAATCTATAAGAAAGAACAAAAGTCCTCTTGTGACAACCACAGAGGAATCAGTTTAACTAATATAGTGTCTAAATTGTTTGCCTCGATAATACTTCGATGCCTAACTAGAGCTGGTGAAGAGCCGACTCGAGAAAAGCCAGGCTGGTTTCAGATCTGCAAATGACTGGATAGACCAGATATTTACACTTCGGCAGGTCCTGGGACATATATACACATTTCGACGCCCCACTATAGTTGTATTCCTTGACCTTGGAGCGGTATTCGACTATGTCGATCGTGAGGTTCTATGGTAGTATCTATCAATAAAAAGTGTACGAAAGAAGTATATTGACCTTATACAAGCTCTCTACTCGAACACTACAGGTTGAGTTATAGCTTATGGCGAACTGTCATCGGAATTGATTACTTCAAGTGGGATGTTCACCTTCTCCATTTTCGTTTAATTTTGTCATACACCTGCTTCTAGATATAACATTATCTTCGTCCGAATTCTTAGAAGTAGACCTTCTACAAGGAGACTCGCTTATTGACTTAGAATATGCCGATGCCGTAGCTCTATTTGGTGAAGATGCTGACAAAAAGCAATCTTCTGACCACCATCCATGAAATCACTGACAAGTGGACTGAGCCATGTTAGCAGATGTAGACTATCTGGTTAGGGTCCACGAGGTGATAGTAATCGACGGTTAATCTTTGAATGTCATGGCTCGAAATCGTTTGCAATGGTGCACGTGCACCTATTCTCTATGTCTTCTGAATTCCTCATCATTTTTATCTGTCTCCTCTTAAATTTATGTCACTGAACTGTACTAGTCAAATCATATCTTCCAACCCCAATCTTCTTCATAACCACTAATACCTCTACTACTTTAGGATTTGAATTGACAATCGCATCTCTGTGTACTAATGTGGCGGTATGTCAACTTAAACTGATGTAGTACGTACATACGAAGTTCTACATCGTAACTGACTGATTGACTGAAGTCAGTTAGTGGTCAGTTACATGGAACATACACGTTCCAATCATTTCAGTAGATGAGGGGGGGTTTACAACCTTATTATCGGATTTACCACTATTATTATCGAGTAGTACCCTTCATTTAAACTAGTTCAATATCAAGTAGTTAAATGTTTTGATCATATTCTGAACAAACTCGATCTCCAAGTTTCAAGAAAAATATCAAGCATATTCAACACAACTATTTTCAAATGATAAACAGACAATATTAAGAAGAAGAAGACACATGTGCATTTCATAGTTCAACTTTATTTCAACACTCCTTGTAGTGTGTTATTTTTTTTCCTTTACAAATACAAAATACAAAATAAAACAAGTTACGCATCAGTATGAAACTGTACGGATTATCTATCGGTGCACACACACACACACAGACAATGAACATACACATACACACACATGTACATGTATATGTTATCATCGATTACAGTGTAGACTGATCCTCTTCCATTGGCACAGGGCCAGAGTCGGGGACAGTGCCGGAAGTTGGTGGTAGTAGTACATCAGACGATTGAGTAGCTTCGAATAATTGTAGGTACGGTTCAATATTATCATCTTCAAATATAGTGAAATTCATGTCTTTTCCAACTATAGCAAGTGAACAATTCTAGAATGAAAAAAATGAAACAATTTATTTAAACTAGTTAGATTTTGAATAATGGAATTACATATTTCAATTAGGTTTTAATGGCCAAAAAACAAAACATGGCAGAAATCCATGAAGTCATTGACAAGTGGACTGAGTCATGTCGGTAATTGTCGACTACTTGGTTAGGGTCTGCGAGATGATAATAATCGATGGTTAGAGACCCTAAATGACATGGCTCAAAACCGTTTGCAATGGCGCCGGTGCATTTATTCGCTGTGTTCTCTCTCAAATCCTAATCTTCTGCATTTTTCAACACCTCTAGTTTTGTCTTTCCTAACTTATCTCACTGAATCACATACTTCTTGAATAATATCTTCTAATCTTAACCTCTTCGATTACTTCTAAAACACTTACTACCTCTTCTACTATTGGATTTGAATTGACAATTACATCTCTGTGTGTGCTGATAAGTTATGGGAACATGAACTGATGTACTTACGTACGAAGTTCTACGTTGCTGTATCTGACTGACTGACTGATCAGGTTTTAATTAATCGCAATAGGATAAAATGTTCAATATTTTATGAGATATGAGGGGGTTGAGTGCGTTTAGCTTTATGTAGTACTATTATTATTTGACATTGAAAGTTTCCAAATGTAGTTCAAGAATATCCTATGTACTTATATATAAACGCTTGCTCTGGTTTCACAACTCTTCTATAAATGAAGACCATTCACCTCTCAAATCAAAGTTTAAATGATTTGAATTATTTAGTTTTTCTCATTAGCGTTTTCTAGCAAGTTGATTTTCCATGGGATTCTGATATAATCACATAGAAGAGTTAAAATATCACAGAGAATGTTTACATTTTGTCAACTGAATTTTCTAGTCATTAGAAAACTATTCTTACACATTTGAAATTATGAGTGAATCATTGTTAAATGACCACCATTAGGAACCTGAAAGCACTGAACGACCGTTTAGTCCTGACATAAGACTCATCGTCAGCTGTTGGATACCCAATCAGCAGTCCAGAGGTTAAGCGTTCGAGCGCAAAACCGAGGGTCCTGAGTTCGAATCCTACGAGTAGCAGGAGTCATGGATGCGCACTGCTAATGAGTCCCAATACCAGGACTAAACGACCGTTTACGCCACTGATATCATATGATCCATTTAGATCTCGTTCTGCACAGTGACGGTAGAAGCGACTGAATAATCATATATGGTTAGTTGGTTGAGACTCCATATGCATTAGTGATTCCAGAAATACAAAATAGGCAGTGACAAACAAGATAAATCGTGCTGTTACGGGTATGAGGGCGGTTGTCGATTCCCGGCTGCCCACACAGTGGAAGGATGTTTCTTGAGGGACCTGAAAAGGAAGATGGATTAGTGTTGGTCTTGGAGACCTGGGAGCGTGACCGCAGAGTCCAAGGGACAACTGCTTGAGGCCGGTCACGCACGGCCTTTTTATGAAACGTTTTTTGAGGATTAGCTCCGTTATTATTAAAGCCCTTAGTAAGCACCCTTACCGCCGGAGACGGAAATCCGTGAGGTAGGGGAGGTGTGACATTTTTAGGGCCGACCTTTTCTAACCCTTCCTTCCTTGTGAGAAGGCAGCATCACTGCAGATGCTGGTTGTCCGAGGGAAACACCTTACTGCTGTCACAACCCTCTGCAGTCAGCAGTACGACTTCTTCTTCTGGAGTTGCTAGAGCTATGAGAAAAAAGAGTGGTGATATGTGGTATCGAAGTTCGTAAGCACCTATCGCTGCTATTCTGTTAACATAAGTACCAAACAAATGAACAAGACGATACAATGAAGCTGAGCAATAAATTTTATAAGGAGCTATTATTTACTGTTTATTTTCTCTTTCTAAAGTTACCTCACTGAACTACACTTCTTGAATAATATCTTTGATTCCTAATATTCTCCATTACCAGTAATTCTCCTACTATCTCCACCACTATGGGATTTGAACTGACATTTGCGTCTCTGTGCTCTGATGCGGCATGGCAACCTGAACTGACATACGTAGGTACGAAGTTCTACATTGTAATTGACTGACTGATTTATTTTCCGATGTATTTTGAGAAGACTTCCAGAGGACATTTTCTTCTAATAACACAAGTTTAGGGGTTGACTTACAAATCATCTCATTCCCATGTAATAATTGTAAAAAACATTAAGTTGTCACTAATAACAAAGAGAACTGATGTGTTCACTTTTTTTTAGCTTATACGGCAAAGTGATACAATATGTTTAAGAAACAATAGGCTTTTATCAGTCAGCCAGCCAGTTAAAACGTAGAACTCCGTACATCAGTTCAGGTCGCCATACAACAACAGCACACAGAGACGCAATTGTCAGTTCAAATCCCATAGTGATAGAGACAGTAGAAGTATTAGCACTGATGGAGAAGATTAGGGTTCGAAGGTATTATTCAAGAAGTATAATTCAGTAAAATAGATTTGATAAAAAAAATGAAGG
This sequence comes from Schistosoma turkestanicum, assembly GCA_944470395.2. Lineage (NCBI taxonomy): Eukaryota > Metazoa > Platyhelminthes > Trematoda > Strigeidida > Schistosomatidae > Schistosoma > Schistosoma turkestanicum. Next base: position 42,993,174 of record OX103974.1, on the reverse strand, counting down.
CGGTGAGTAATTCAGAAGACTAAAATTTGAGAGAACATAAATAGTGAGTGCACCTGCGCAATTGTAAACGATTTTGAGCCAAGGTCTCTAACCATTGGTGACTTTCGTCTTGCGGACCCCAACCAGGTAGCCTACATCTAGCAACATGACTCAGTCCCCTTATCACTGACTTCATGGATTTCTATCATGTTTTGGTCTGGCCGCCCCTAGCTTTCTTCCAACCCACTCCTACACCACAAACATAAGCCTTCATAGATAGTCATACACTGAAAACCTGGTTAAAGTAGTGGATGAGTGTTGACCGAGAATGCTTTTTACTTCTATTTGAAAGTAGATAACAAAATGACGGAAAACCTTGAGTGAAACTTCATCAATTGAGGTGGTTGGGACATGTGTTACGTATGCCTAACCACCGATTGCCGCGACGAGCTATGTTTCGCAGTGTAGGAGATTTGAAGAAAGCTAGGGGTGACCAAACCAAAACATGGCACAAATCCATGAAGTCACTGACAAGTGGACTGAGTTATGTTGGTAGATGTAAGCTATCTGGTTGGGGTCCGCGAGACGAAAGTCACCAATGGTTAGAGACCCTGAATGACATGGCTCAAAACCGTTTGCGATGGTGCAGGTGCATCCACTCTTTGTGTTCTCTCTAATTCTAACCTTCCGAATGCCTCACAATCGCTATCTTTATTCTCCTAAATTTATCTCAGTGAATTATACTTTTCGAATCATTTCTTCACTCCCTAATCTTCTCCATTACTGCTAATAATTCCACTATCGCTATCACTGTTGGATTTGAACTGACAGTTGCGTTTGTGTGCTGATATGGTATGGCAACCTGAACTGATGTACTTATGTACGAAGTTCTGCGTTGTATCTGTCTGTCTGTCTTGAGTGAAACAGTTCATAAAGAGGCCTCAATGGCATACTGGGATTTCACTATAAACCACTTTTTTGAACATTACTGTCAACCTGAAAACATCCGCAAAAATAGTATCTAGCAGTAGACTTTTATAAGATTCCGAACTCATAAATCATCTGTCTAGACCGAACAGTTAAGTGTACCATATATCACTTTTTAAATGACCAACAGACTATTAGAGTTGATAATAAACGCTATACAAAATTTTAGTGACCTAGTTTAGAGTATACATATATCCAAGTTTTAACTTTATAAATATAATAAACAGACAATCATTTACCAGGTACTTGGGTATGTAAGTAAGTAGTAAGTAGGTTGAACAGGTTAAGATGTTATCAAAAAGAACATATTCACAAACCCAATTTTAATGAAAATAAACTCACTTTTGTATTCAAACTAACTTCATTTGGTAATGTACTGTTTAGAGCTTTTAATCCATGACAAATTAACTCGTCCAAAGATGAACCTTTAAATTTATCTAAATGACGTTCCAAGTAAGTACGAGCTGATTGAGAACGAGAACCAATAGCTGTGCACTTACAATCATATGCATTTGAAGATGGACACTTAAGAGAAAAAAGTTGGAAATCTAACTCTATGAGGAAATATCAAATGTATGAATCTTACATGAACGAAAAAGTAAACTCATCCATTTTTATGTAAGTGTATGAAGTGAAGAATAGACTGAACAGTCAGTCAGATGCAAAGTAGAACTTCGTACGTAAGTACATCAGTTCATGTTGCCATACCACATCAGCACAGAGGTATAATTGTCAATTCAAATCCAATAGTAGAAGAGGTAGAAGGGTATTAGAAGTAATCGGAGAGGTTAGAATTAGAAGATATTATTCAAGAAGTATGATTCAGTGAGAAAAGTTTAGAGAGTCAAAACTAGAGGGGGTTGAAGAATCAAGAAGATCAGCGTTTGAGAGAACACAAAGAATAAATGCACCTGCGCCATTGCGAACGATTTCGAGCCATGTCATTCAAGGTCTCTAACCATCGATTATTATCATCTCGCGGACCCCAACCAGGTAGTCGACTGAACAGAAACTTAACTGTCCGCTATTTTGAAAGAACACTGGTACACTTGAAAATAGACAATGTATCATTTAATTTTAATTCTGATGGGGTCCTAGTACAACGCCAATATCAGTCAGCCGAACTCCATGTGCATGATAAAACCTATTGCATTCATAAGAGATAAGATGGACTGAGAGTTCAGGTCTAGAATCTTCAATAAAATCAGTCAGATGAAAAAGACTTAGAACCGTTATGTGTTGGTGAAAGCCCAAATTTCCAAACATGATGTTACTACAGCAAGGAATTAACAAGAAAAATATAAAGATCTGCGATATGGGGAACGATAGTTAACCTGATTTTTAGGTGACACGGGAATCAACGAACTGTAATTGCCTTATATCAAAGAATACATCAGTAAAATTAAGACCAGGAGGACGTTAGTTGTTTGGCGAGATGGAGACCCAAGTTGGTAACATTCCCAGTTTTAGTAAGAAACATGGCAGGAAGAAAATTGACTTGAGGACGTAACTTCATTGAACATTACTTAAAATAAGTTACAATAACGTTTGTTAGTGAACAATCTCTGAGGTTTACTTATGAAAAATACGGACATCCTAACGGAAACCAGTGTCCATATTATGCATAATTAAAAGGACACCTACAAATTTAGATGCCTGTAAACCTAAGAAAATTTAGAGAAATCATTCGTGTCAAATGTCTCAGTTCTTGATAAAACACGGTATAAAAAAAAATCAAAAATGTATATATTAACCGGAGTATATTTAATATATTATAAAACCTGTAGGGGATGCACATTCTCGCCAGTATTTACTTGTGAATGCCTAATGATGAATGTATTTTAGGATGGCGAAAACTTATATAAGAAGTGAATACTACGTTACAGGCATGCGTAAATAGTACAACTTACCAAGTAGTAAACATGTGGTCCCAATGCATCAAAACCAGTGACTAGCATACCAACTCCGAAAGGTCGTCGACCGTATCTCTGAGTAGGTACTTGCATCTTAAGAGCTATCTTAGAAAGAAGACGTGAAATCGGTAGTGGTTCATCGAAGGCCCATCTGCTGTCCGCACACTCACGACGCATTGAACGACTGAGAAGCCGACCATCAGCAGTTAAACCCGAAATCGCTACGCCTACATGATCATCTATGTGAATGATCTTTTCCTGGTAGGAAGAGAGCTCGGAAGGTGCTCTCTTTAGGGCAACAATTATGGCGTAGTCATAATTCTTCAGAGCAACTGCTGCTGAACCTTGCTTTACAGCTTCCATAGCATATTCGATCTGATGAATTCGTCCTTGTGGACTCCAGATAGAAACATCATGGTCATACTGATTCCTAAACATTGCTTGGTAATGTTATAAGTCAAATTATCACCTGAATGTTCAATCTTCAATCTCTGTATACTTGAAGAGTGATGAAATATATTTTGCATATTTTATTTCCCGAGTGAAATATGAAATTTTAATGTTAAAATCTCATTTGTATAACTGAATGAAGTGTACTTTGCTCGTTTTGGAATGAACTGGGTCCAGAAGTTACTACGTCGTAACTCCTACCAAATGTAAGTCGTATCCTCTGTAAGAGAAGTCAAAAAATGCCTGTTCTTCTTGAGGCATATTTTCACAGAAGATTCTGATACAATATAAGCGAAATCGTTTCCGTCCCGCACTTCTGTAACCTGTTTATACTAGTAAATGCTGTTGCCTGCTGAGAGTACTTACTGTAGCCAGCCATTTCATCTGGTAACCATAATGAAACTATTCGTGTTAAGTAATAACTGCAAAAATGAACTTTAGCTTAATCTAGGAGATCACGCTATTTGTAACAGAATGGTTGCGAAGTAGATGTCATCTGTTATCGTGAATGTCGTTATTTTACTTCATTTCAGACTTGTTTTTTCTGCTGTAACCTTTAGGTCGTGTTTTATAAATCTGTCCCCGATCATTTTGGTTCCACTCATTTATGTTGCCATGTTGGTAGTTTCACTCTCAGGACTTAAAACATTGGAGGTTTGCTGTAAATTTTACAATAATCCTTGTTAGAACGATATAGTTTGTTTGATTACTCGTAATTTGTTAATGAACTATTGATCGGAAGTAATCTAACGAAATACTTAAGATCACAATTTATATAAAACTTCAACAAGACAGAAGCAATGACACGGATTTTTAGAACGCAGAATGAAATTTAAAAGTATTATTATATCAGATCCAAAAAGTACAAAATATTCAGGTGATCACTAGATGTATTTGCTATTACCCGCACCCGTCACATTGTGTCTGTCTAGGCGTTTACAATATGGTCTTGGTTTTCCAGTAATAATGACGGATTTTACAGATTGCTCAAAATTGCAATTTTAAGTTCATCTATCTAAAATTCAGAGTTACCTTAAAAACATTATTAACGAGAAATTCCCTAGAACTAAAACTAGAACTAACTGGATTACCTATAGAATTAGAATTAAAGAACTGTAATAGTTGAATCTGGAATCACCTGCTTCACTTGCAGAATATCCATTATTCTCCGTCTTTCACGCGTTAATAAAAGTTCCAAAATTTTTACAAGTATCCCTTGTAAGTGCTACCATTTCAAGAGACAATGGTTGAACCAACATATAATCGCCTTTGTTGGGTGACCTTTCGAAGTATGAGTAGAGCAATAGGAGATATGTATGGGGTATGCTTTCATTCATCCGGTGGTCAAATATTAAATATTAAGCATTGAATTCTAAGTCCCATCCCTGGAGCATGGCCGACAATAATCGATATCTTGGCTTGGTTAGGTAGTGAATACTCTTTTAACACCAAATGGTCAGTTAAACATGGATTTCACATCAAGCCAGTATTATGCAACCTTCTTACTTCCTATGCCACAGTTAAAGCCTCTCTTTTGGTTTCAAAATATTCTTCTTTACGCTCTCTTAAAGGCCTTGAAATTAAAATAACAGGTGTCTTATTTTCTTCCTAAATTGTGTGTGACCTCAGTGTAGATCCGTGTGTATTGAGAATAGGCTTCTTAGTTGATGGAAACGGTCTGAGAATAATAATAGTAATAATAATTTATTCTCGAATAACGAACCTGACAATCCTAAAAACTGTAAAGCGTTTCTCCGTATATCCGTGTCGTTGCTCCCATACAAACTTCTGTAAACCAAGTAAAAAACGGTAATAATATTTTTGTAAAAATAGGAATAAACTTGGAGCTATAGCTCCAGGCCAAGAAACACATTACGCGAAGGAAGAGAGAAAGTTATCAAAGAAATGAACAAAAATTGGTGGACCTGGAGAGGAAAGCCCAGAACGGAGTAGGTTGGTGAATAGTGGTGGGCGGCCTATGATCTTAATGCCTCTGAATAGATTTAAACCTTCATTATACAACTCAATTTTTTCGGCATGAACTATAATATGATCTGGACAGGATTCAACACCATCACGACGGGTAATAATCTGTCTGCAGCCATCTGTAGTATCGTAGGCGTTTTATCTAATCATGGTGGTAGGAATTTATGGATGAAAAGTCAAAATGGTGTTTGAATAGTAGTTAGTTCACCTAAGGTTTGACCTAGCGGAATTTACAAATATGCACCCTTTAGATCTACCTTCCAAACTGCTTTAACCATCGCAATTTATGCAGTGTATCTTCTGTTTCGTTTCCACAGTTCTGCTGCATTGGCCGAGCGTTGAGCGTCAAGCGGTAGTCGGCATGAATCCTATGTTTTTTTCCTTTTTCCTTAAGTAGTGTTACTATGGGAGTAGCCTAAATGGACGATTTTGTCGCCATTATTATTTTATTCTCGACCAGTTTATCTATCTCGTTCTTCATAGCTTCTCTTCAACTACAGGTTTCCCATTAAAGTGTACTAGTAGGATTTTCATAACTTTTACGGTCTTCGATTATTGTATGGCTGTATCTTTGATTGAGGTACCTATCGAAGAATCAGTGCATAGAGAAATACAAACATTCAGTAATCGAAGGGCCATATTAGCACAACCAACCTCCCCTTTCCTCAGTGAAATGCTAACCGTGCCAATAATGGGTGTTTGGTGGCTACTGATGACACTGAAGGACTTAAGTGTACTTCATTATAAGTAAACGGAAGATTCCTCCTAGAACTACCAGTATCAAAAATAAATGAGCGGAACTTGTATTCGTTAGTAATAAATTTTTGTTTCAGTTACTGCTATAAACAGTGGAAAGCTGTAATGATTTTTTTCATTTGTTTTAATCCACTGGTTTTGATTCATTGCGACTTAACTCTGTGGTAGTAAACGATTTGGAACTTTCGCAAACTGGTTGTGTTTGTCCAGCATTTCCGCATTAATGGTAACGAGCGTAACAAACTAAAAATGAACTTTGAAGATGCAGTTTATCACATGAAATGCAGAGTTTGCTATCCAAAGATGAATTTGAAGTACACTTTAAAATATTCACATCCAGGATGAAATAGGACCATTCTTAAAAGAAAAAATCTTTGGTCTCGATAGTCTAGTAGATAAGTTCACACACAGTACTTAAACGTCATGATATTTCGTAATATCACATGGATCAATATAAACGTAATGATAAATAAAATAGAAGTCTTTAGATATCTGGTAAGTGCAAGAAAGCACGTGTTTCAACTGCTTCTCTAGTGTACGAATTGATTCGTAGTTGTTCGCCGAAACCCCATTTACAAGTTGAAGTTCTAGAGTTACATCTGTGACTGTTTCGATTGCAGCTCAAACTAATTTTTTAAGCTGCGTCCTTTCATTTGTTTTCAGGGTTATCACTTGAAAGTGTTTAATCAATGATCTCTTAAAACTGTTAAACGGAAGTAGAATAGGTTTGTCGGGATATGCAACATTCTTTAACAAACTATAGCCTTTTCACTAACAGAGGTTGCTAAATAGGCTGAAACGCAGTCTTTCTAGACGTTATTCGCCCGACAACAAGACAGAAAAAACAGTATTCTGTAGCTACAGATGTATATACCCAAAATATTTCTGTTGTAGTGAGTTCCAATAATCGCACAGATTACCAGTAATTTGAACAGTCTTAGAAAAAAGACATTCTACTTAGAATTAGTCATGAATGAATAAGGTGTGCAATCCAAGACAGTCCTACTGTATGGAGTTGGAACTTAGAGAGATACCAAAGCCATCGTCAAAAAGATACAGGTATATATAAATAGTTGTATACACAACATATTAACGATCCGCTAACCAGGCATCTTCAGCAACAACCTATTACGATAGAGAAAACTCAGTTTACAGCCGAGGAAATTATTAAAAAGTGCTGGGGCTAATACGACACGTAGTGGAAAGTACCAAACTACATCACGAGGTAAACCCTCGCTTGGAATCCTCAAGACCGAAGGAAAAGAGGTAGACGAAGGAACACACTGTGTCGAGAATCGGAGACTTAAAAAGCAATATTAGCAAATGGAAGTAACTGGACAGGCAATAGGAGAAAAAATTCCATTGAAGAATGCTGGTTGGTGGCCTATGCTCCGCAAAGGTTAACAGGATTGGGCAAATAAGTGAGGAGTTCAGAATTATATTTACGAACTCTATGAAAATATCCTTGCGACGCATTAAACTGCCTCACTGATAGAGCTACAATGATATGCATAAGCTCCTAAACAACGTTCTACAGGCTGCACACATTAGAAAAGAGTTCAGATGACTTTTACCCTAGGGATCCCATAGATACTTGGGTCACTTTATGGTATGTGAATTAAGAAGTTAGAACTCTCAAATCTAACCTTTTGTAAATTCACAGGTGACTTAAAATATTTATTTTAACCTGAGAAACTGGGGAATAATTTGTATGTATGGGATTCCTTATTTTTTCCATCTGTGTCAGGACAACATAGAGTTTAATGGCCACAAGCAAACGGTATCCTCATCGTATAACAGACATTGGCATTGTCCTCAGATGTCCTTGATACCAGCTTATTTCAATTAACTTTGTAATGTTTGTTGACTGCATAGTGAGCTAAAATAAATATAAACCTTCGCGGGATTACTAAGATAAAGACCGATAATCCAGAAGTCAACGAAAAGACTATTTTGGATGAAGAAGATATTTATCGCTAGCCTCAAGATATCAAAATAGTATCGAGACTAGAGTACAGAAGCAGTTAACAACCACCAAGGAGGGCAGCGGAATGGGTATGACACGCTTGACGCGTGAGATAAACAAAAGGAGTACAGTATAACAATTATTGTCAGAATTAAGTACAATTGTGTTGTCTTCGTAATAGCATACCGCTACAACTGTATACGCATTTGACTGTTTTGCGATAATAAATAAGTTACAACACAAAGCAGTATTATATGAAGTTTATTTTAAGCAAATCTGATCTTATCCATAGCTATCAGTCAAATGGAACAGATGAATGAACATATGGATGTTTATGTGAATGAAATGAATATATATATATATATATATATATATATATATCAGTTGTGAAAACATTAAAAATTCTCTGAATTGAAAATGGAGTCAATAGATAACATGAAACAAAGTTGTCATATAAACACATACATCACATTTACAAATACACATATGTACATCGATAAGAAGGTAAACAATTTATGAATGTAAAATGACCAGTAATACTGCAATTATATGTTAGACTACCTGTACACAGTAATAAGAGTGAAATGACTGGTCCATCGACAAATTACGTTAAGATGATTACAAATTTTTCTTGCGAAAGATTAGGCTCTGAAAACGAATACTAGATACGATGATGTCTCTATCCTTATATAATTCATTTAGTATATGATACATACATAAAATCGCACAACAAAATAATTAATTCAGTTCAGATGTTCAATGTTCAATGGATAAGTCTGTCTGAATTTTTTGTTGATCTATTTATCAGACAGCATCGTTCGGACCATAACAACTTGTTTATCTCTTTGTATTATTATTAAATGTTGCGTTTGTATGAGTATGTATGCTTAGCCATTGATTACAGCCTACTCACATATTCATTCTATTAGCTTTAATGTTAGTCTCTTGAATAATTCGGTAACTCATTCACTTTCCTATGTATATATACATACATTTTAATCCCATTCACGCGCAAGTAGTGATATACTTTTACGAAGAAAACACAATTGCTGAGTTATAAACATTTATTATTGTACTTAATTCTGACAGAATTGTTATATTGTACACCTCTTGTTTATCTGTACAAAAGAGTGTCTGTCGCGTGCCAAGCGTCTTATTCCCATTCGGTTCCTTCGCGCGTTTCCTGCCTAAACGTTAGTCGTTTGTACGCCCTCCGGCCTCGATATTATTTCGATTTCACGAGGCTAACATTAAATATACTTCTTCCTCTAGAATCGTCTTTTATCTGATTCTTACAGTAACGGGATTAACATTTGTTATCCATCGAAGTGGTATTATTATTCGATTCGCTATACGCTCTTCAACATTCGACTACTACTATGCTTTCGCTTCGCATGCCTGTGGTTTTGTGATCGCTGTGGTGCGCTTCTTATCGTCTTCTGAATTTTAAACACCTTTATGAATGTTCTAGTATTAGTAATCGGCATGAGTAACATACAAAGTTTAGGAATTGTATCAAATGTCCACAGCAACAGTCTTAAGTTAAACCAAGAATTGCATTGAACACAACAACGAATGCTAGTTAGTGAATGAAGTTTAGCGAAACCTAACTAATACCGTCTCACAATTTATCCTGAATTAGCTTTTTTGTACTACATGCGCTAAGTATTTTTTTTAACCGGTATCTGACTTTGATTTGATAGGAACAGTTGAGTGTGCTATGAAAAATAAATTTCCTCTTCATTTTAGTTTGTGCAACGACAGTAATAAGAAGCCAAATACGGATTCAGTTGTATGAGTTTATTTCACATGCAATCGTTCACACAGACAGATATAAGAATGAAGGGCATGAAAGTGAAGCGGAGAAGGCGAGTGGACCAACGTGATTGATTGGACTTGACTAAGTCTCTATAGTCAGACAAAAATCATCTATGGACATGTGATAGGCGAAGTGAACAATGCACATATGCACTCATATAAAAACAACCAAGATTTTAAGCGAATTATTGACCAGATCAAAAGACGTGTGAATAGTAACTGAAGTTGAAAGGGTTGATTCATTTGTCCACAAGCTGGAAAAAGCCATGTATTTGTGCTTGGTATATTAGTACACATTACACATGTTGTAAATAAGATTTGTCTTAGACTCTTTTTCAAAACGGACACGTTGTTATTCACGTGAAAACTCGACAGAAGATCTAGACACTCTTTTAATAGGATAGATATAGATACTTCATTAGTACTACACAACAACTGTCATCATTTAGATGAAGTCAGCAAATGACCACTAAAACGAAATCCATCAAGAAATTTTATTGGAAATTCATGGATGTTGAGGGGAAAAGAATTGCTCCATCTACAAATGATTGGTCGAAGAAAGACATTCCAGTAGTGACAGCAGTCGAGTTCAGTGAAGTTCTCATAGGCACTGTGAAACTTTGATGATGGAGGTGAGATACAGTTAACCCACATCCAGGTGCATTACATAGTAACTATTCCGCTCCATGTAACTCAACATAGGGGCTATTCCACCTGATGTAACTCATCAGCCTCAGGTACCGGAAGCACTGAGAACTGTGCTTTTCTATTAGGGGTGCCATGTAACGCTTTCAAAACCGTACTCTATCAACTTTTCGTTTCGTTTCTCAGTTTGTATTGATCTCACGCTGTCTTAATTTTTAGTTGCTGTCTGTTTATTTCTCTATTGAAGGCAAATGTATTCTGTGTTCTTGTTGAGTCGTCAGATGAACTTCTTCTGTTTTTCTTTCTTCTTCTAGACAACCTCACACGCTGCTCCACCGATACCCTAAGCACAACGGTGCCTCCTGCTTAAACGCGAACAAACCAAACACTGAAGTTATAAAACATTCATAGTTAAATAATCTTTTATTTAATAAAATACAGTAACTGTTAGTAATTGCTAAAATTATCAAAACAAGGATTCTTATCCCAAAAGTGTTCGTAATTTCAGTTCCCAAATTTCTTCACTTGAAATGATGCTAGCCTTGCTCTGCTTATTTTAACTTTATGACAATTTATATAATCAAAAACATTTTTAAGATGAAAGTCAGCAAACTGGTAAACAGATTATCGGAAAAGGATTCCATATCATTGAAAAACAATTTACTTGATTGAAAGAAAACTTTCCGTAACCATAAGAATTTGATCAAAACATTTTGATTATTCATTCATTTCATTACTAAACGAGTTGAATTGTACTAAAGTACAAATTTGAACAAGATTTGAGTTATCAACGATTAGAAGTTTTTTCAGTTATTTTAAACAAATATTGACTTTAAAGAAAAGAAAATTATTCCATATCAAATCACGTACACTATTGTCAATAAAAACATCATGGCTGACAATTGACGATTGAATGTTCAATTAAGGAGAATAAATGATCATGAATTCTGTTTGTTTGTTTTTTCGATTACCTTAAAATTATAACACACACATATTCAATGTTTCAATCAAGGTTAATTGTGTAGTTGTTTTTTTTTTATAAGTTTTTTTTGAATAAGAATAATATTAACTACTGATTTTCAATGTTCAATTCTTGGATACTTGTTTATTGTTTACATTGTCAACAAAATGATTTTATTAAACTAAGTTATTTGTTTAATGAATTTTCATCGTGAGATTATATTATATTAAGACAACTTTTAAGCAATGGAAGATTCCAAATTAGGGCTGGTGTCATGATGCAATTGGTTGACTTCTACAGTGTGTGTACTATCCACGTTCAAAGCTTGTTACTCCACTGAAATCTGGTTTCATCTCTTTCATAGTAGATTGTTGCTGATGGTGTTTGACCAACAGATTTGAAGTATCTTTTATAGAAAACTGTTAGTGAACATTTGTGGTTCGTCAAGTTTTTTCTCCGGACTGTGGAACTGTCTTGACATTTGTACTGAAAATTGTGACTTTCGTGTTAGTTGGCAGTTGTTTCGAGTTTCAGATGTATAAATACTACCTTTGCTATACTAATCTGTGTCTTTAAATCTGCTTCAGATTTCCTTTGTTTATCAATGATCCGGGAAAGATATGTAAATGTTTCTACAACTTCCAATGTTTTTCCGTCATAAATGATTTGGTTGGTGTATGTTTAGTTGTATCGAAGGTTCTTGCTCATTCCTTTGTGTATGCTGAAACTAACTACTGAAGAGGTTGCTGCTACGCCGGCCATATTCGTCAGCGTTTGATGTTCTGTTTCAGCCCATAAATTAAAGTCTGATTTAATCAATCAATCTCAACACATATTTATCGTTCATACTTGAAGTAGGTACTTTAACAAAAGATAATAATGTCTTCATTGTCATGTAGTTAAAAGTAGAATTTCATTTTTGATACGTAGATATAAAATTCAACTTTGTTGTT
>OX103974.1:42968704-42980260 GCA_944470395.2 Schistosoma turkestanicum | reverse complement strand
CCTACATCACGAAACATTGTTCGTCGACGTAGTCGGTGGTTAGGCATGTGTGACATATACCTCAACCACTTCAACTGATGAAGTTTTACTACTTCCTCTATCGATCTGCCTTCCTTACCTAGTAGCCGTTTCTTAACGACAGCATTGATGCTCAATTGTCCCTGGATATATGGGCAATGTTTCAAAGACACCTATGATAGAATACCAGTAACCTAAGAATATCCTCTAACCTTACTGACCACGTTGCACACTCATATTGTAAGACGAAGATAACTGCTGAGCAGTACACTCGTTCTTTGATTAGTAGATGCAAGCTGGTGGAAGCCACTTGAGCCTTCTGCTTCTGTGCTGAGATTTTGTCACACATTAGGCCTTCAGCATTGATGAGACTTCGAAGATAAGTGAAGTGGTCAATGTGCTTAACTTCTTTAGTCCTTATCACTAGTTCAAGTGCCAACACAACCCAATCCTGACTTAACGTTTCGCACTTCGATGGTGAGAACCACATTCTGAACATGATTATCATGTTACTTAAGGTGGTTAAAAGACTGCGCATTTTGCCAGCGTCTTCACCATATAGAACTCCATCATCGGCATATTCTAAGTCGACAAGTTAATTTTCTGTTTCAATTCTTGACAATCCAAACGGAAATAGTGTAATCTCTAAAAGCATATCTGTTACAAAGTTAGGCAAGAATTGAGAAAGTGGACATCCCTGACGGACACCACTTGAAGTCATCAATTCTGATGTAAGTTTGCCATAAACTCCAACTCGGCCAGTAGTGTTCAAGTAGAGAGTTGGTAGTTTCATAACATGATACATTATATTAGTGGATTTAAAGTAAACTGGAGAATAAGCATTCATGTTTATTACAATTTCTGATGTACACTAAAATCTGTTTAGGTATGTTAAAAACAAACTGATGGGAGTCAGTCAGTCAGTCAAATGCAACGTAGAACCTCGTACGTAAGCACATCAGTTCATGTCGCCATAACACATCAGCACAGAGATATAATTTTCAATTCGAATCCGATAGTAGAAGAGGTAGTAAGGGTATTGGCAGTAATCGAAGAGGTTAGGATTAGAAGATATTATTCAAGAAGTATGATTCAATGAGAAAAGTTTAGAAAGTCGAAACTAGAGTTGTTGAAGAATCCAGAAGTTATGATTTGAGAGAGAACACAGCGAATAAATACACCGTCACCATTGCAAACGGTTTTGAGCCATGTCATTCAGGGTATATAACGATTGGTGACTATCATCTTGCGGACCCCAACCAGGTGTAGTCGACAATTATCGACATGGCTAAGTCCACTTGTCAATGACTTCATGGATTTCTGCCATGTTTTGGTTTGGCATTTCGATAAATTTGAAATGTTTCATTGAACATTGCTCTAACTGGGTCCAATCTATAATCTCTTTCATATTCCAGAAACATCATCAGAATTCAAGTGAACAACTATAAGTTCTTACCTCTAAAATTAACTTGTAATACCTTTGTTAATTCTTTAAGCAGAAACTATTGATAAGATAACTTCATTGATAATTTTTTTTGCTCAACCTTTAGTTCATTTGTTTATTTTCTGTTCTCAGCTCTTTCTTTTTTTATTATTGATGTATATTTATAAAAATCATAATTGATACACGCCATATTATCACGCCATTTCTTATGATGATTATTTCTAAGGTTTTATTGTGTATTCGTTCGAAAATTTTTCTTAATTTGTATCAGAATATAATCAAGTTGGTAGTTTTTATTTTGAAATTATGAATGAATGGTTTTTAGACCATCACTACAAACCTGGAAGTACCAAAAGACGGCCGTTTCATCATGGTATTGGACACATCAGCAGTGGTTAATTGCAGGATTCGAACCCAAAACCTTCGGTCTTGTGTTGGAACGCTTAACCTTTGAACTAGTAAGATGGCCGGCATTTAACAATGTTAATGTTTCACTCTAATCAATCTAAATATTTTACATAAGCTCACTCATCGTCTTTAGAGTTTAGGCGTTTGTGCGTTAAACCGAAGGTCTTGGGTTCGAATGTTGCCAGTAGCAGAAGTCGTAGATGCTCAATTCTGATGAGTTCCGTACCAGGAAGAAACATCCGTCCATTACTTTCTTCTATATGTTTTGATATATACCATATTATTCATATTATTACAGATAGTCAGCTAAAACAAAACACTAGTGAAAATGCGATAGTTAGAGACTTTGAATGAAATAGCTCAAAGTCCTTTGCCATGACGCAGATACATCCACTCTTTATTTATGCTCAAATTCTCAAATTTGAATTCCTTATAACTTTCATCCTTCTCCATTTTAATTTATTTCACTGAATTATACCTCAGGAATTACATCTACGAACCCTAATCTGTGGTGGTGTTTAGTTCTCTGAGTTGGTTGTTTTGGTTGTGCAGATTTCATTGTTCTTCGTCTGAACAACATCATCATCAGCACAAACTTCAGATAGAAGAAGTGAAGCATTCGAATTTCTCCACGTTTGACCTGTAGCTTGTTCTGCTGCTAACCTCGATCTTGATTGGTTGTTGTTGACCTTAAACCTGTCGTTGTTTGCATCTTTGTTTTGATTGTATCCCCCTCTTGATCTGTTTCTTGATCCGATGTTTGCCTATGATTCTTCTGATTGGTTGATAAATTGGGTCCATGTCGATGTGTTTGTTGATTGCTGATTTACCTGAGTGCCAAGCTTTTAAAAATTCTCTAGTGTTCTTTGTCCTCCCTCCTCACTTCTACCTGATGGTTGTGGTGATGATGTTGTTCAGTAGAAGAACAATGAAAGCTCCACAACCAAAACAACCAGCTCAGAGAACCAAACACCACCACCACCACAATCATCCACCTGAGCTACAAATTTTCTTCACCATCTCAGAACCCAAATCTTCTCCATTACCGTTAATACGTCTACTACATTGACCACTATGGGATTTGAATTGACAATTCGATCTCTCTCTGTGTTCTGATGTGATATGTCAACTTGAAGTGACGTGCGTACGTACTAAAACGTAGTTCTACGTTGTTGCTGACTGACAATTGACATGTAATGAATGAGAGTCAGCTCTATTTCTTGAAATTCCTTTACATGATCAAGCGTTTATATCTGTTGCCAGAGAAGTCCTGGTCACACTATCTTCTGGTGACAAAAGCGAGTGTCTAGCTTTTTAGCTCAGTTGGTTTGGAGTATGGTCGCCTAAGTAAACTACTTGTTTCGTTTCAAATATCTGATATGACTCCAGCTCATTCATATAGTCAACAAGTTGTATTACTCCCCTTTATTACAAATGGTCATGTGTTTAAAATAAAAATTTCTTTCCTTAACAACTAATTTTTAACAGGAAATTCAAAGAGTCAGGTATACAGTTTAGACAGTTTAGAATATTCTGCACTTATTACTATCAAGCTCACTTTTTCTTTCCAACTTATAGCACACTGCCAAATGTATTCAGCATTTCCTGTTAAATACTAACCAATACTAAACAGTCATCATAGAAATAACTAGACGAGTAGTATAAACCATAACTATTTCAGTGTTAATGAATTGTCATCATTTTGAGAGTAAAAATGAAATATTTCATTCCTGTGGATAGATCATTTCCTTTTCTCATCAATCATGTCATAGTTTTATAATTTAGGAATAACAGTTGTCTATATTTGTTTCACTAGTCAATTTGACAGAGATTAGAGTTAAACATGATGAATGATTGAATGAATGAATGAATGGAGAGTTTTTGTGATATTTTCATGTATACCTACATGAAATAGAAACAAATGGCTTTCTTTTTATATTCAACAGAATGTATAATACACATTGATGTTTGGTATATTTTTGATTTCAGTCAGTCAATCAGTCGGTTAGTCAGTTAGTCAGCTATAATGTGGAACTTCGTAAGTACATATCTCAGTTCAAGTTACCATACCACATTAATAAAGAGACATATTTGTCAACTTGAATCCAATAGTGGTAGATACAGTAGAAGTATGAGCGCTAATGGAGAAGATTAATGTTGGAAGATGTTATTAAGGAAGTATAATCTGGTGAAGTAAACTTAACAGGAGAGAGATAGAGATGATAAGGAATTCAGAAGATTAGATTTTGAGAGAAGACAAAGAATGGATGTATCTGCGCTTTTGCAAATGATTTTGAGTTATGTCATTCAAGATCTCTAACCATCGGGGACAAATGACTCGCAGACCCCAATCTAGCAGTCTACACCTACTTACGTTGCTCAGTTCACTTGTCATTGACTTCATGGATTTGTGCTATGTATTGGTTTGGCTGCCTCTTGGCTTTTTCCCAGCCTGCTCCTACATCAAATAACATCTCTCTTCGAGTCTGTCTGTGATTGGCTATTCATAATACAAGTGAAATAGTCTAGAGATTAAGTGTTAATACATGAGATCGAAAGTCATGTGTTCTATCATGGATATGCAATGGTAAGGAGTCTCATACTAGAATCAAGCGGGCGTCCAGTACTTTCAAAATTTCACCAGTTGTCTAGCTGAGATTGTTTCACCATCTCAACGAAAAACAAAAATCCTATAATCGTAAAATTATGACTGTTTAAAATGTCAACTTTGAATTCGGTAACCTCACCGACCATTCCGCATATCATGGAAGATTTATCGATTTTTCTGGGTTGGTAGTTGATGAAATCTTTGGAAAAATAATGAAAACTACTTAACTGATGAACAAAGCAGACACGGAAAACTCAGGAAACTGTGATTCATGCACAAGATCATCAGAATAGAATGATTATTGTTCGTAGAATTACGGGACAACTGAATTTCACATTGTATTAGCTGCTTATGAGTTTTTTGAGATTTACAGATAAAAAACTTCTCCATAACATTATTCCACTAAGAGAACACAACAGTCGAAAACATTCACTGAAACTATAACTCTCCTCCATAAAATTTAATTTATTCCGGTTGACAATGTTAAAATGGCTCTCAGTTGCTTCCAGAGGTTCCCAAGAAGCTGAAGTGTTTCTGTCCAATCGATCTGACATAAATTGACTGACTGATGATGTAACAACGCTAATTACAGATTGGTCAAATGTGATGATATTTTCACTGTGTACGAAAAATTCTAAATGTGTTTTCGCTGTACATTTTAACATATTTTAGTAAAGATTTACTCTTACCCCTTCTCTTTATCCTGGTCATCGACACCGTTATGAAGACGTCAACATCTGGAGAGAAGCACGATTTTCAGTAGATAGCTAGGACGCAGCTGGACGATCTAGACTTCGCAGATAACCTGGCTCTTCTATCGCACACGCAACAACAAATGCAAGAGAACACGACCAGTGTAGCAGCAGCCTCTGCAGCAGCAATAGGTCTCAACATACATGAAGGAAAAAGCGAAATTCTCCGATGCAACACAACATGCACCAACCAAATCACTCTTGATGGAGATGCCTTAGGGGACGTTAACACCTTTACATATGTGGGCAGCATCATCGACGAGAAAGGTGGATCCGATGCAGATGTGAGGACGCGGATCAGTAAAGCAAGGGCTGCAAATCTACAGTTGAAAAATATCTGCAACTCCAAACAACATTCAACCAAAACCAAAATCAGCATTTTCAATACAAATGTCAAGACATTTCTACTGTATGAAGCGGAAACCTGGAGAACTACCAAAACCATCATCGAGAATATACAAGTGTTTATTAACAGTTGTCTACGCAAAATACTTTGTATTTGTTGGCCAGATAACATCAGCAACAAGTTACTGTGGGAGAGAACAAACCAGATTGGAGTGGAGGAGGAAATCATGAAGAAGCACTGGAAGTGGATAGGACACACACTACGAAAAGCACCTAACTGCGTCACTAGATAATCCCTTACATGGAACCCTCAAGGCAAAAGGAAAAGAGGAAGGCTAAGGAACACATCACGCCGAGAAATAGAGAAAGATATGACAAAACTGGAGAGAGAAGTCCTGGACAGAATTGGTTGGAGAAAACTAGTCGGCGTCATATGCTCTTTTGGGGGGAACTGGCGTTAGCAAGTAAGTCATCCCTAGTAGCAAACATAACAAATGATATTTCTTTTTTCAAAATATTACAAACCTTTTTCTAATCATCAATAATCATTGACTAGGCTGAACTGCTGTTTTTTTTCCTTTATCGAATAAATAATAATAAGCGATGATAATTTGTACTATTTAAAACGATACTCCCAAGATGTAAACTTTTGATTTCAGTGTGAACAATACCGTAGATAAACAATAATTAACCTTAAATATTTGTTTTAAAGAAAAAAAGAAAGATATTTCCTTGAATTAAATTTTGTTTAGTTGTGACATGAAGTTTTGTTGAAATTCATTCCATTGTTTTTGTTATTTCATGTCTGTTACCTCTAATGGAGTATAGGCTGCCTACAGGCATACTTCAACAGACTCTGTCCTGGATCATTTTTTCTAGTTTTACCTGATTGTGATGAAGCAGTTTGACGTTTCACCTTCGATTCTCGGCGTACCGTGTTCTGTGGTCTTTTTGTCTTTTCCTTTGACCTTCAGGATTCCAAGTAAGAGCTTGTCTTGTGATGCAATTACGTGTTGTCCTCAATGTGTCTGAATGATCTTCATAACTCTATTTGAAGAACTAACCATCTACTCTATCTACATTCTTTTGCTTAGTTTATCTTCTGGTAGAACAAAACGTCAATACAGTAGAATCGATGTACAAAAGGTATAAAAAGGTATAAAAAACTTTACATTATCTTATCTAGAAAAATTTATGACACGACGAAAAGGCAATAAGAGTTGATCGAATCAAAAGTCTGTATTCTTAGACAGATTCCTTATTAAATGTTGAAGAAATTCGCACCTTATGAAAAACGAAACATTTCATTACTTACTTACTGACTTAAGCCTGTTACTCCCCAAAAAGAGCGTATGACGCCGACTAGATTTCTGCAACCAACTCAGTCCTGGGCTTCCTTTTCTAGTTCTTTCCAGTTTTTGTTCATTCCTCTCATATCTTTCTCTATTTCTCGGCGTATTATGTTCCTTGGCCTTACTCTTTTCATTTCATCTTGGGGGTTCCAAGTGAAGGATTGTCTTGTGATACAGTTAGGTGCTTTTCAGAGTGTTTGTCCTATCCACTTCCAGTGCTTCTTCATGATTTCCTCCTCCACTCGAATCTCGTTTGTTCTCTTCCACAGTAGGTTGTTGCTGATGGTGTCTGGCCAACGAATACAAAGTATTTTGCGTAGACAACTGTTAATAAACACTTGTATATTCTGGATGATGGCTTCCGTAGTTCTCCAGGTTTCCGCTTCATACAGTAGAAATGTCTTGACATTTGTATTGAAAATGCTGATTTTGGTTTTGGTTGAATGTTGTTTGGAGTTGCAGATATTTTTCAACTGTAGAAATGCAGCCCTTGCTTTACTGATCCGCGTCCTCACATCTGCATCGGATCCACCTTTCTCGTCGATGATGCTGCCCACATATGTAAAGGTGTTAACGTCCCCTAAGGCATCTCCATCAAGAGTGATTTGGTTGGTGCATGTTGTGTTGCATCGGAGAATTTCGCTTTTTCCTTCATGTATGTTGAGACCTATTGCTGCTGCAGAGGCTGCTGCTACACTGGTCGTGTTCTCTTGCATTTGTTGTTGCGTGTGCGATAGAAGAGCCAGGTTATCTGCGAAGTCTAGATCGTCCAGCTGCATCCTAGCTGTCCACTGAATACCGTGCTTCCCTCCAGATGTTGACGTCTTCATAATCCACTCAATTATCAGGAGAAAGGGAATGGGCGAGAGTAAGCAACCTTGCCTGTACCGGTCTTCACCTCCAAAGAGTCTGTTAGCTGTCCTTCGTGTACGATTTTGCATTTGAATCCATCATAAGAATTCCGTATGATGCTGACTATATTCTCAGGCACACGGTAGTGTCGAAGAAGCCGCCACAGTGTTTTCCTGTCCATGCATATATATATATATATATATATATATATATATATATATATATATATATATAACGAACAGTTATTATGTACGACGATAACTTGGTAAATGAATTACATACTTCAAATAGAATACTAAGTTATGTTATTTTTCAACGATATCGGTAGAGCTGGAAAAGAAGATTCAGTAAACTGTTAGTTGGATAATGCTGATCGTCGGCCTATGCTTCATGAGGATTAAAAGATGAAAGTGAGTAAGTAAGTTAGTAAGTAAGTAAGTAAGTAAGTAAGTAAGTAAGTAAGTAAGTAAGTTTGTAATTAAGTAAGTAAGTAAGTAAGTAAGTAAGTGCATAATTAAGTAAGTAAGTAAGTATATAAGTAAGTAAGTAAGTAAGTAAGTAAGTAAGTAAGTAAGTAAGTAATTAAGTAAGTAGGTAAGTAATTAAGTAAGTAAGTAAGTAAGTAAGTAAGTAAGTAAGTAAGTAAGTGCATAAGTAAGTCAGTAAGAAAGTGCATAAGAGCATAAATAAGTAAGTAAATAAGTAAGTAACTGCATAAGTGCATAAGTAAGTAAGTAAGTAATTAAGTAATTAGGCAAGTAAGTAACTAAGTACTATGTTTTAAACATGATTAGATGAATTCTCAACGAAACCCTATTTGCCAAAATACTAATAGTATTTCACTAGCAATTAACTTCGAAATAATTTCTTTCAGAACTTTTATATGAAATGATTACCTGCAGACTGGATGAAGTCGAAAATATGATAATTTATTACTGATAGAACTCAGGTGTTGAATACAACATACGACAAACCACAACTAGCGGAGTTCATTCTGTGTCGGTTAGGAGGCATTTACCCACCTAGGACAATAGATGAAGTAGCGCATTATCGTAGATGCATTAAAATTAGGCATTAACAACATTGCACACTGGAATGGTGGTTCTTAGAGGTTGAACATCCGTGCTCTAGACCGAAACTTCAGGGTTCGATTCCCTCACTAGGACGGAACAGTTAACCAGCACTTCAAAGTTTATAATATTGGTCTACCAACACTGATCAATTCATGATTTTGATTAAGTTTATTTTAGTTGATAAATTTCGACTAAAGGTGATCTAATAATTAATTGATGTCACAGTGTCTCACATAGTTTATCGAAACTACCGCCCCCCGCTCCACCATGTACTACTGATTATGTAACAACGTTTAAACAATTCGATCAGTACGTGAATACAATTTAAATGAATTCAATGAAGTTTATTTTCATAATTCTGCTTTCTTTTTCACTTATCCAATTGTATTTCTTCTGTTTTATTTATTTATAAATAAATAAGTAAATATATTACTGAATTACAATAATAAGTAGATAAATGCCAAATTTGTTTTTCTGAGTTTCCTCTCTCTCTCACATTTTTCTTCACTACATTATTATTATCCTAACATGAAAAATTTGCCGCGTTTTTCTAGCGGTGGATTGAAACATTCATTAAAACAAAAATTATTCAGATGATCTTGTGCTTCATTGGCGGGAATTTGTGAACATTCATAATAACAGTTTAATACACTTCGTAATAGTATATTATCAATATGACGTGAATAGACCAGATGTTTAGGACTAATAATAAGTAGAATTGAAAAAAACAACAAGAATGATGATGATGACCTAGAGAAGAAAAAAGGCAAAAATAAAAAAGCATTTGATGAATTAAAACAATATGGTATTGAGAAATTGAAAATTGAAATGCACAATGTTTTAATTGAGTCAATGGTTTGTGAATTAATTCATTAGTGATACTAATCATAATAATAATAATAATAATATTAAAAGTAATCAGTAGACTTGTCTCAATGAATATTTGAAATTTGATTGGAACGGGTATAGGAAGGATTTGATTTTGACCAATTCGGTCTCTCGTGTGCTGGTTGGTACGGGTATGAGGGCGGATGTCAATTCCCGGCTGCCCACACCGTGGAAGGTTGTTTCTTGAGGGACCTGAAAAGGAAGATAGATTAGTGTTGGTGCGTGACCGCAGAGCCCAAGGGACAACTGCTTGAGGCCGGTCACGCACAGCCTTTTTATGTAAGGTATTTAGAGGATTAGGTCCGTTCTTAAAGGCCCTTAGTGGGCACCCTTACCCAACGAGACGGAAATCCGTGAGGTAGGGTGAGGTGTGACATTGTTAAGGTCGACCTTTACTAACCCTTCTTTCTTTGTGAGAAGGCAGCATCGCTGCAGAGGCTGGTTGTCCGAGTGAAACACCTTACTGCTTTTACACCTCTCTTCAGTCAGTAGTACGACTTCGCCCTCAGACCTTCAGTATCTGCTTTTACTCTCATCGTTCTCTAATCGACCTGCCTGGCATGGTCGAACCTTCAGGAACATATGTTCCAGCCAGTATAGCTCAGTTGGGTCATCACGATCGGTAAGCCCGACCACCACATCAAGGTAGCAGCTTCAGTCAAGGTTTGATTGACTGGAACGAATAATTCTCACTAGAAATTAAGCTATTTCCATCTGATAACCAGTTTTAATTTGTGAATATTAAAAAAACTTTGTATAAAATGTGGTAATGAATATTTGTTCACTTTCCTTTTAATACACACATACATTATAGAATTATGGAGATATAGTTGCTTTTACACATTGAAATGATGAATGAATCACATTGTTAATTCATGGAGTTCTAATGAGAAGACGTGACCATTGGAGTTCAACTCTATCGGGTGTAGGCAGCTACCTACTTAAGGTAGTGGATGAGGTTACACGAAATCGTCAGATTGATCGGAGTTAGACATTCACACCAGTGGATGCTGCCGGTTCAGTGAACCAGAGTTTAGGCGTTCGCGAGCAAGACCGAAGGTCCTAGGTCCGAATCTTGTGTGTAGCACCAGTCATGCATGTGCACTGCCACTGATGAGTCCTTGTACTATGAAGAAACGGCCGTCTTTTAAGTGCTTTCAGGTTTCTTCTAATGGTGATCTAACAACAACGATTCATTCATGATTTAAACATACACATATATTGCTATACTCATTATGACAAAAATATATTCATTTCCATAAATCTGACAAAGTGGTAAATAAATAATAAAAAAATCTTGTCAATTGAATGATTAGTGACATGAATAATTGATATCGTGTTTTGATCAATGTTTCAAGTGTTCAATACAAAATTCTCTTTGTTTTATTATTAATGAGATACCCTTAAGGTATTCTTATTCTTTTTATGCTTATGATTAAGAATAGGGAAAAAAGATTATTGTAAATTGAATTTTGAATAAACAAACATCTCTATCTATTTAACAGTAAACAGATCATTTGAATTTGAAAAATATGAATTCTACTCTGTAGGTCAAACAAAATACCTTAAAAACATGGGAGAACATTCCGCTCTCTAGAAATAAGTAATTTTTTCTTACAGTAAGTACATCCGCATTTTAATATCTTTTTGAAGTCTTCCTTCAGTGTATACCGATAAATTATATAAATTTTAACTTTCTTTTTTTCACTATCATTTTAGAAAAATAAACAAACTAAAGTGTAATCATCAGAGGATTTAATGTTCAATGTTGTTTTACTTACTCATTTTAACCGGTAATTTTTAAATTGAATTATTT
>OX103974.1:42863704-42966204 GCA_944470395.2 Schistosoma turkestanicum | reverse complement strand
ACGACCACTATGAGATTTGAATTGACAATTGCGTCTTCGTGCTAATGTCGTATGTGGAATTGAACTGATGTACGTACGTACGTACGAAGTTCTTAGTTGTATGAAAGAAGACAGTCAAATGAAATTTTAACGATAATGTGTACATATTTTGTTAGTAAGCTGTATGCTTTATAAATACACCACTGGTCTATCTGTTCCTGAACTCAATTAAACTAGGGTCCAGTCTCCGAATGAAGATCAACTCTGAGATGTAGATGAATCCAGCTGACGAGTCCCAAAAAGAGAGAATGTAATGAGCGTCCTGGATTCCATAACTAGCCACTTACGTCATTTATAGCGTAGGTGAGATATCCGTTTGCTAACGAAAGGTCAAGTCTACAACGCAATAGGTCGCTCTGTGCTACTATATGGATGCGAAACATGGAAAGTCAGAGTAGAATTTATTCGTAGGCTACTGGTATTCAATCATAGATGTCTTAGAAAGATTGATCGTATATCCTGGGATCACCGAGTAGTTAGAAAACAAGTACTAGGTAGGGATAGCAAATCAATAGATGAAGTATTGAAACTTCATCAGTTGAGGTAGTTGTGGCGTGTGTTACGGATGCCTAACCATCGACTGCCTCAACAAGCTATGATTTGTGGTCAAGTAGTTGTTTGGAAGAAAGTTAGGGGTGGCCAGAACAAAACATGGCACAAATCCATGAAGTCACTGGCAAGTGGACTGAGTCATGTTGATAAATATAGGCTACCTGGTTAGGGTCCGCGAGATGATAATAATCGATGGTTAGAGACCTTGAATGACATGGCTCAAAATTGTTTGCAACGGCACAGGTGTTCTCTCAAATTCTGACCTTCTGAATTCCTTATCACCACTATCTTTCTCTTTCTGACTTTACCTCACTGAATTATACCCTAATCTTCTCCATCACTACTAATACTTATACTATCACTATCACTCTTGGATTTGAACTGACAGTTGCTTCTCTGTGTGTTGATGTTGTATGATAATCTGAACTGATGTACTTACGTACGTAACTGACCGACTGACTAACTATCCAAAAGTCTACAAATTGTAGGATTGTTTTATTTATTAATTCCGATAATAATATCCGTAGTGTACAATTTCACACTCAAATAGCATAAAATCCACCTTACGCTTAGATAGATATAATCTGTCTAGAAATTATTTTTAGTAAAGTAAAATTAAATATATTTTTAGATTGATTGATTGACAAATCTAAAAATATTCTGAGAGTAATAAAAAAGCAGTGTAATGATATTTTTTCA
The DNA here is from genome assembly GCA_944470395.2 of Schistosoma turkestanicum. Lineage (NCBI taxonomy): Eukaryota > Metazoa > Platyhelminthes > Trematoda > Strigeidida > Schistosomatidae > Schistosoma > Schistosoma turkestanicum. The sequence goes on along the minus strand of OX103974.1, from coordinate 42,964,914 downwards.
TAGTTATGTTTAAGAATTAGTGAGATATAAGATTTCTAAATTCAATATTCTGAGGTGTTATGTTTGTCAATTAAATATGCTTGAATGCCATTACGAGTTCACCATAGTCGGTAAACGACAGCGAAGACAAATGATCCAGTGACATGATAGGTTATTCTGATTCGATTGTCCCCTGCCTTGCTAACTATAGCAAGAAGTCTTGATATGGAGTAGAAAGTGTGCATTCTACAAGCACCCAGAAAATATGAGGCTCACAAGCACTTACATGATAGAAACGTCCTTGGGAGAGCCACAAAAGCAGAGTACGTAAATAATACATCAGACAATAACAGTCAAGGATTTTTCGGGTGGGATATGTAATCTCAAGTTCAACTGATCAGCCCATGCACGAAACAATAAAATCCAAAATTAGAACCTTTGTCAAGTGAGTTCTGGGGATCCAACGTCCCCAACCCGAGGGGATACAGTTTTTTGAAACTCATCATTACACATTCTCGATCATTTAACATATATATATATATATCGATTGGCTGCTAAAAGATTCATTTTGTTAATATACTGTTTTCAAAGCCTACACAATAGGAATTCATTCTTGCCTATCAGTCATCAGTTGAAATCAAATATACCTTTGTATTTGCTAGTAGGAATACTGTCTGAAATCTTTATAAAACACTTCAAAATCAGTATGGAAAGGTGAAGATTGTTGAATTTTATTTGAATTACGAACGGATGTTGGTTAAACAACCAATAAAAATTGAAAAGCTCTTGGTGGCCATTTTGCCTTAATACTGGGTCGCCCAGTAGAGTTCGCATGTAAACACTGAAGCTTCATACCACTAAACTAAGATCCGAAAGTGTAATATTTTCACAATATATCTTTTTTGGATGACTCTCTCACACCTGACACATTCAAACAAGTAAGACTTATACGTGATTGGATCCCAGCTCAGTGGTCCACAAAATCAAACGGTTAACGCACAAAGCCAAAGGTCCTAGGTTTCTACTCCCATTTAGCAGTTCGCGAACTTTCATAAATAAAAATGATTCTAGGTCTGCTAATGACTATAGACTGAAGTTGTAAAACTTTTACACATCATATTGTAACTCAGCCAGTCAGTTTCAACGTAGAACTTCGTCATTACGTACATACTACATCAATTCAAGTTGCTATATCACATTAGTACATAGATCGAATTGTCAATTCAATTCCCATAAGAGTAGACCTAGTAAAAGTATTAGGAGTAATCAAAAAGATTGTTGACCGAATATATCATTCCAGATGTATACCCCAGAGAAATCAATTAGAACAAGAGAAAAATAAGCGGTCATGAGGAATTCAGAAGATTATAATTTCATAGAACAAAGAATGGATGCACCTGCGACATTGAAAACGATTTTGAGCTATATCATTCAAGTTCTCTGCTAGAATATTGATCAAATATCCTAAGAATTACTACTGTAAGTCTTATTCTATTGGTCAATTCCTACTGGTCAATATTATGGTCTTCCTAGCTATCAATGTCACATACCTAAATGTTGTTTCCTATTCGAACTAACTTTATAAATAAGCATTATCTGTAATGTTTTATGACCTGGACCTGGATCCCTAATTCGGGATCCTGATTCTCTTCTGGAGTCCGACCACGTACGGGTGTTTGTAGAATACACATTCTACTTCATATCAAGTCTTCTTTTATTAGTTAATATGGGGGTTGGGATACTCGGATTACAATAGCATGTCGTGTCGCCGGATCCTCGATCCTCTTTCTGGTTTTCCGACTAAATTAAACTCGTATTAGTTCAAGCAAATCAAATGATGTGTGTTAAGTGCATGCGTAACACTCTCTAACCATCGATTACTACCACCTCGCGAAACCCCAACTACATAGTCAACATTTACCAACATGACTTAGGGAACTTTTCAGTGACTGCATGAATTTGTGGCATGTTTTGTTCTGGTCACCCCTAACTTTCTTCCAACCTACGCCTACGTAAACACCTGTTCCAACCTTGTTTAACTAATAATGAAGTTTCACCACTTCATCTATTGATCTGCCATCTTTACATAGTACTCATACAAAAAATCTTTCTTTCTTTAAGTAGCTATTGAATACATCTCTGTGTACATAAATGAAACCTAAAAATAGATTATTTTATTGTATTATTCCTTAAAACTTTCACTTTACATCCATTCTATCGGAAATATGTTTTTCTAAAAATACATATCTGTGCATTATGATGTAATATACATATCTGCATATACTATACTATGTAAATAAATGATCAAGTTAAATATAAACACTTCACAGGAATAGTTTATTTTAGAATAAGATTTCAATTTTTTTCTTCACTCTTATAATCAAATCAAGCTGATGTTTTTTTAGCTATTTTCTCTGTGTATGATATCGAAAATTTGTTGGCCAAAGACATTTAAATATTTTAAATGTGGACCATCCACAAGATATAAGTATTTATGAACAGTTGTCTACGCAAAATACTTCGGATTCGTTGGCCAGACACCATCAGCAACAAAGTACTGTGGGAGAGAACAAACCAGATTCCAGTGAAGGAGGAAATCAGGAAGAAGCGGTGGAAGTGGATAGGACACACACTGCGTAAAGTACCTAACTGCATCACAAGACAAGCCCTTACATGGAACCCTCAAGGCAAAAGGAAAAGAGGAAGGCCAAGGAACATAATACGCCGAGAAATAGAGAAAGATATGAGAAGAATGAACGAACATTGGACAGAACTGGAGAGGGAAGCACAGGACGGAGTTGGTTGGAGAAAACTGGTGAGCGGCCTATTATCCATTGGGGATAACAGGCGTAAGTAAGTAAGTAAGTAAGTAAGTTATGATATTTTGTTATATAAAACCTTTGTTCATAATTTGTATTCAACATTTTTTCTATGCACCATTTAAATCTTGTCGTGACAAGTACAATGATCATTGAACAGATATTCAATGACCAGTTTATCTTTGGCTCAGGAGAGATGTTTTCAACTAATTTCATTCATTTTCAATTGGTTTTATTTGGGTTTTTTTCAAATTATGTAAGTTGATGGTATAAATTATTTCAAAAATTTTGTTTTTTTCTAAATATAGAAAGTTTTATAATGGTAGTGTGGTGCGCGCTACTTATAAGTAGTATATGACGTGAGTGTAAACGTAATGTCTGGCAGCAGAAGATGGGGGAAGATCAAGAAAGGAAGAGTGGGAACACAATGGAATTTGTATGAAATGCATGAATAAGTGAAATGTCAAACAATGGATTGATGATGATGGATTGAAGATTTGCAAATTAACCGTTTACGATATGGTTTTCCTATTTTCCTGAGTAACTCTGTAATTTTCGATAAATACAATTCGGTTGCCCTTACCTGTGTTCTCCTTCACTATAGTAGTTACGAATCTAAATCATATCAAGGTTAACGTTAAACGACTATGATTGAACATTGAATTGTGCCAAAGTGTTATACATCAATCAACAGTGGATAGATAACATTATGTATGATATACAAATAACAATACAGTAATCCCCCTATGAGATAAAACCGTTTTTCAAAATAATATTCATTGACTGTTGAACCTTCCGTGATTTTCTAATTAACGACAATATTGTTAACATAAACCAACATATGATTTCACAAGTTTGTTAGTATTAATAAACGCCAATGAATAAATATTGGCCAATCGTATGAAAAAAATCCTAACATCGTGAATCGATCAATGCGAGACTATCATTAGAGAAAACTCGAAGTACCGGATGGCCATTTCGTCTTTCTATCGGACTCATCAGCAGTGCACATTGAAGGCGCTCTCTTCCAGGCATCGGACCCAGGACCTTCGAAGATGCACACGTCTGCTTAATCGCTTGACTAATGAGCTGTTTAATGTTAATATCTTACTTCAGCCAATCCTCAATACAGCTTGACCCTGTTGTGGCCCATTTCGATGTCGGGCTCATCATTTGTATTGCGACCGATTTTGTTGACGTCGGGATCACCATTTGTAGTGTGTACATTGGTGAGCTAATGAGTGACTGGAGCGAATCGTACGTAGCGCGTTTGAGAAGGCCAATGAGCCAACTTGAAGAGATAGAGCATGACTAAGAGTATATAGTCAGACAAATATAATCAGACAGACATGCGATAAGCGAAATAGGCACACATGGAAAAAGCGACGAATAGTCGACAAGGTCAAAAGCAAGCGAGACAAGTCATGTGAGCTCATCATACAAACCAGACAATAATAAGAACGAATGGTACATATAAATTGTTGCAATACAAATGGTTTGATTAAATATATTAATCGAAAGGGCTTAACCAAATTAAATGTAAGCAAACGGGAATATATGTAGAAGCACTACAACCCTACGGATTGTTTCCGATGGGTAACCGCTTCACATCCAACATAGATTCAACTCCGCCGGTCACAGCTTCTCACTAGAACACTGCAATTTTGGTCACAAAATTTCAATGAAACTTAACAATTTCCACAACTAAATCATGAAAAATATATTTCTCTCATCTATAAGGTATTATTTCACTTAATATATATAAACTGTGGTAATCAATTTTTCGATTCACCAAACAATATTTCAGTGATATTTTCTACTCAACTTTAATAAATCTATTATTGAATGTTGTACATTTTCAGTATTCAATTTTATACTATTCTCAGCGGTTTAATTGAGACTAAAACAATGTTAAAATGTATATTTTGCTCAAGGAAAAATTTACAATTTTACCTGTTGTAAATCACTTAAATTGTATTGTTTTGTTTTTTTCTCTTTAGACACAGACAGAAATATTTTAAATTGAAAAGAAGTTTTACATTGAAGTAATGAATAAATCAATGGTAGACCACTATTAGAAACCAAAGAGCATGGGACAGCCGCTTCGTCCTGATATGGGACGATTCAGCTCGCGTGGGTCAAACCTAGGACCATTTGTCCTGTGGGCGCGCACTGATGAAAAGTCTCATACCGGGACGAGAGGGTCTTCCAATGATTGCAGATTCTTAATTTTGGTCAGTTAGTCAGTGAGCGACCATGTAGAACTTCGCCATATCAAATTAGCAAACAGAAATGGAAACGTCGATTCAAATACCATAGTGATTGATGTAATGGAAGTTTTAGCGGTGATGGCGAAGATTAGGGTTCAAAGATTTGATTCAAGGTGTATAACCCAATGAAGTAAATTTGGACTGGAAACTTAAAGGTAATGAGGAATTCAGAAAATTAGAATTTGAGAGAAGACCTGCGCCACTGAGTCATGCAGTCGGTTACCATTGTCTCACGGATCCCAACCAGGTAGTTTTCGCTTACTAACATGACTCAGTTCACTTGTCAGTGACTTCACGGATCTGTGCCATGATTTGGTTTGGCCGCCCCTAAGTTTCTCTCATCCTTCTCCTGTACTATCGGATTAGATTAGCCTATCGTATCGCTGAATCACTGATTTACGTTCCGTTCACTGAGTAAGGTGAACCTGTAATAGCTGCAAGCATATCACTTTTATCAAAGCCTTGACCAATGGAGCTCAGCTTTATCGAGTGCAGTCAGTAACTACGGAAGACAGTGTGTGAAGTTGTGCGAAATCCCTAGATTGATTAGAGTTAGGCATTAACACCGTTGGATGACGGTTCATTGGTCCACAGAGGTTAAGCATTCTCGCTCGCAAGACCGAAGGTCCTGGAATCGAATCCTGCGTGAAGCAGGAATCGTAGATGCGCACTGCTGATGAGTCCCATATCATGACGAAACGCCCAACCAGAGCTTTCAGATTTCTAACGATGGTCTAATTATGATTCGTTCATGGTTTCACTCATGAACAGTAATCACATAACTCTATAATGAAAAGTTATACCGTCATCTTAGATCAGTTCAATGTACTATGCCACTAATATTCAATTTCATTGGTGGAGTACGGCTTTGCAATTAACATGACTAAAATATTCATTATCATTTTGTAGGTATTTAAGTCAGCGATATATTGAGAAAGTAATTTAGTGGAGACTTTCTAATACACTGAAGAAATATTTTCATTAAAATTCTTTCAAAACAGAACAATGCTAAACTAAATTTTCGTCTTATTTCAAAAGTCTTCAACATTAGGACTCTGTGTGGGGTCAAACTTGAATTCTCCGCTAAAACTGAGTTCTTTGGGCCAGGTATTATGAATACCCAACTACCAACTACCTTAGCGAGCATTGATGCCTGGTGTAGAAGAAGGCTAGGAGAAAACTAGGGGCTGCTGAACCAAAACATGGCTTAAATCCATGAGGTCACTGATAAATGGACTGATTCATGTTGTTAGGTGTCGACCAATAGTTAGAGGCCTAAAATAACATGTTTCGAAATCGATTTCGGCGTTGCAAATGCATCCATTCATTGTGTTCACTCGAATTCTATGCTTCCAAATTCCTCATCACCTTATTTTCCCTCCTTTTTTAAAATTCATCCTCCTGGGATATATCTATCGAATGATATCTTAAAAACCCTAATCTTTCGGACTACTGCTGACAGTTATACTGTGGTGCGCGCTACTTATAAGTAGTATATGACGTGAGTGTCAACGTAATGTCTGGCAGCAGAAGATGGGGGAAGATTAAGAAAAGAAGAGTGAGAATACAATGGAATTTGTATGAAACGCATGAATAGTGACAATGGATTGTTGATGTTTTGCAACAGGAACAGTCCAGTTCGATATGATGAACTGATATTTTGCAAATGAACGATTTACGATATGGTTTTCCTATTTTACTGAGTAACTCTGTAATTTTCGTTTAGTACAATTCGGTTGCTCTCACCTGCGTTTTCCTTCACTACACTACTACTATGGGATATGAATTGGCAATTGTATCTCTGTGTGTTGGTATGGCAACTTGAAGTGATATATGTAAGTACTGACAAAGTTCCCCGTTGTAGCCGACTAACTGACTGATTCTCTGCATGATTACAAGTTAGTTAACATTAATTTAACAATGACTAACTATAAAGTGTAATTCTCTAAAAACAACCACTACAAAAAAACATCTATCATCAGTCAACAAAATCATTTTCAATGTACAATAAAATAAATCCTCCATGACATTAAAAATAATCTGCATTACGGGATTGTGAAGATTGTAAAGTTACACATTTTTTGAAACCATGAATCAATCAATGTTAGACCACCATTAGAAACTTGGAATCACTGGAGGACCGTTTCGTCCTAGTATGGGACTCCTCAGCAGTGCGCATCCACGACTCTTGCACCTCGCGGGATTCGAACCCAGGACCTTCGGTATTGTAGGCGAATGCCTAACCATCGGACCACTGATCCGGCATCTAACGGTGTTGATGTCTAACTTGATCAAATTCACGGAGTTGCGCAACCTTACACACAGTCTTCGGTAGACACTGCCTACACCCGAACAGGTTGAACTTCACTGGTCACGTCTTCCCACTCGAACTCGGAGAAGATTCCTCACGAAGCTAGTCACTAGTGAGCACAGGTAATTTACATTATGGCGTAGTGCAGATTGTTAAGTTACACATTTTTGAAACCATGAATCGATCAATGTTAGACCACCTGGGTTCGAATCCTGCGGGGTGCAAGAGTCGTGGATGCGCCGCACTGCTGAGGAGTCCCATACTAGGACGAAACGGCCGTCTTTCAGTGCTTCCAGGTTTCTAATGGTTATAGTCTAACATTGATCGATTCATGGTCTCAAAAAAAATGTGTAACTTAAAAATAATCAACACATTCTATCCGAATATTAACCGAAAATTTCAAATGTAGACAAGTAGATTCTGATCAATTGTTTGTGTATATTTTGTATATTTCTTTTATTGTTTTGTTTGTTATTAAATATATCGCACTGACTGTAGAGCAAAAGAATTATCATCTTTTTCTTATTCATTTTGTTTATTTAAATGTTTTTGTATTATTCATTCAGTGTTCAAAATTCAATTATGCAGCATAACATTGAATTTTGATCAATGTGTCATATTGTTTCTTATTCACTTCAACATATTTTTACTACATTACGACTATATATATAAATATATCTTTTAATCAGTTCAAACAAACAGTAATCCTACACATAGAACAAGTTGATAAATATATTAACTGTTCAATGCATTATTGAACAATAAGCAATTATTTTAAGAAAACAAAATATCAACCTAACCAGATTGCTACATTACGGATGATTGTGGAACAATCAATTGAGTGGAATTCATCCACTCTACATCAACTTCATTGATTACCAGAAAGCATTCGATAGTGTGGTGGATAGGAAAACACTGTGGAGGCTTCTTCGACACTATGGTGTGCCTGAGAAAATAGTCAACATCATACGGAATTCTTATGATGGATTCAACTGAAAAATCGTACACGAAGGACAGCTAACAGATTGGTGTCAAGCAAGGTTGCTTACTCTCACCCTTTCTCTTTCTCCTGGTCATCGACTGGATTATGAAGACGTCGACGTCTGGAGGGAAGCACAGTATCCAATGTACAGCCAGGATGCAGATGGACGATCTGGACTTCGCAGATGACCTGGCTCTTCTATCACACACGCAACAACAAATGCAAGAGAACACGACCAGTGTAGCAGCAGCCTCTGCAGCAGCAATAGGTCTCAAAATACATGAAGGAAAAAGCGAAATTCTCTGATGCAACACAACATGCACCAATCAAATCACTCTTCATGGAGATGCCTTAGAGGACGTTATTACCTTTACATATCTGGGCGGCATCATCGACAAACAAGGTGGATCCGATGCAGATGTGAGTGCGCGGATTGGCAAAGCAAGATCTGCATTTCTACAGTTGAAAAATATCTGCAACTCCAAACAACTTTCAAACAAAACCAAAATCAGCATTTTCAATACAAATGTCTAGACAGTTTCACTGTATGAAGCGGAAATTCGGAAAACCACGAAAGGCATCATCCAGAAGATACAAGTGTTCATTAACAGTTGTCTACGCAAAATGCTTCGTATTCGTTGGCCAGACACCATCAGCAACAACAAACTGAGGGGGAGAACAAACCAGATTCTTTCAGTGGAGGAGGAAATCAGGAAGAAGCGATGGAAAAGGATAGGACACACACTACGAAAAGCACCTAACTGCGTCACGAGACACTCCCTCACATGGAACCCTCAAGGTGTAAGGAAAAGAGGAAGGCGAAGGAACATAATACGCCGAGAAATAGAGAAAGATATGAGATGAATGAACAAAAGTGGAAAGAACTAGAAAAGGAATCTCAGGACAGAGTTGGTTGGAGAAGACTGGTGGGCGGCCTAAGCTCTTTCGGGGGTAACAGGCGTAAGTAATTAATTAAGGAAGTAAAATATAAACCTAGGAAATGTTATACTCACCAAGTGATTAGTTTCAATAATTAAGTTTTTACAATTTACAGTTAATGAAATCGAAAAAAAAATATTGCATCATGATCATCAATTCAACGTTTTATTTTTGGGACAGAGATTTTAGAGGTTTTGTGTTTTTACACATTTGAAATCATCAATCAATCATTGTGTTAGACTACCATTAGAAGAAACCTGGAAGCACTGGTTGAAAAGACGTGACCAATCGAGTTTCAACCCTGTCGGGTGTAGGCAGTAACTACCAAAGACAAATGAGTGAGGTCGCGCAAAATCCCTAGATCAATCAGAGTTAGACATTAACACCGTTGAATGCTGGCCCGGTGGTTTGCGCACAATACCGAAGGTCCCAGGTTCGAATCCTCTGAGGTGCAGGAGTCGTGGATGCACACTGCCAGTGATGAGTCCCATAACAGGATGAAACAGCCGTCCAGTGCTTCAAGGTTTCTAATGGTGTTCTAACAATGACTGATTGAGGATTTCAACGTTTTATGACAAATATGAAATTGTGCGTTTATAGATGTTGAGAAATTGTTGAGTTCCATTGAAATCACAAATCGATCAGTGTTCGACTGCCAGAAGGAAAATCTAAAATCACTGGACAGCTATTTTATCCCAGTATAGAACTTTTCAGCAGTGCGCATCCATGGCCGCGCAAGTAGGAATTGAACTTGCAAACTTCATTCCTGCATGTATGCTAAGACTCCTCTATCACACAGATGTCATCCAATAGTGTTAATGTCCAAAATTGAATCAACTCACGTTCGTATGCGATACCGAAGTTCTTGGGTTTGATTCCAAAGTACAGGGGTAGTGGGTTCATATTGCTGATGCGTCTCAAACTAGATAGAAATGGTTATGCAGTGATTCTAGGTTTCTAATGGTCAGTTCATAATTTGACCACTATGAAATATTGGTTAATATATTAATTCAATTCAAAAGGTCACTATTATTATTATTATTATTGTTATCAATGAACCATTGAAATTCTGAAAATTTCTTGTTTATTCACATTATGAGAACATTAGGAAAAAAAATTATTACTTTAAATTTATTAAGTAGTATATATATAAATTTCAGTTAAATGAGAGAATCGACTTTTGAATTCAGTTAACAAAATCTTTTTATTTAGTGAATAATATAAACTAATTGGTGAGTAGTAATATAATTATTCAAACTCTATGTCATGATGATCACTTTTTTAGAACAACACTGAGACATGTTCTCGTGTTCCGACAAGATAGATGCACAAAGAGGCAACCAGATAAGGTAGTTAGTATAACCGCAAAGGATATACTTCATACAACGAAGTAGTTTTAATTAAAATCATTGAATGAGTTCAAGAAATAAACTATGAAATTGAAAGTTTTTTAAACTTACTTGAGTTATTCAAGTTTTATTACAGTGACATTCAATGGAAAAAGTTTGTCAGCAGAAAAAACGGAGTCCTATGCACTATTTGTTTACAGTTTTTTACGCGAGATATGTCGTAAGGGATGTACTGATGAAGGACATCCGTTCCTTATAGAGAAACATTAGTTCAAAACGTCTATCTAAGTCGTTTTCAACAGAGAGTAGAAAAGAAAACTCGGAAAAACGAGTCTAGAAATCGCGTTTAGAGAAAATATTTTCGATATGAATCTGTTATGTGAGAACGGACATCATTTCTAGTTTGTATACCAGATTAGCACACAGAGAAATGGAAACATCAGTACAAACCCCATAATAACAGAGGTTGCAGCAGTGTTAGCGGTAATCAAAAAGATTGGAGATCGAAGATATTATTCACAAACTATAATCTAGTGAAATAAACTTAAGAAGAGGTAAAACATTCACGCGAAATTCAAGAGATTAAAATTTCAGAGAAGACAAAGAATGTATGTATTTGCCCCATTGTAAACAATTTTGCTCTATGTCATTCAAAGTTTCTCATTACTGATTGCAATTGTCTCGTGAACACGAACCAGGTGGTCTACATATTCTGACATGGTCTCTCTAAATGTCACTGAATCGATGGACAGGTACTAAGTTTCGATTTGACTGTCCTTAACTTTCTTCCAACCTACCCCTACATGCGGCAGTAACGCGCATTCAAGTAGTCGTCGGTAAACCATACGTAACATATGTCTCAACCACATCAACAAATGAAGATTCACTTCTTCATCAATAGACTTGCCATCCTTACCGAGTACCATATTTCTAAACTCAGGGATAAACGAGCAATGTTCGAGAGCACCTGTGATAAAAAAACCCTAACCTACGCATATCTTCTACTCTTACTAGTCATGTGTTTTCACACCCGTATAGTTGGTTGGAACGAACTGCTGAACAGTAAACTCTTTCTACAGTCGGTAGACATATATCTCGCCTACAAAACAGGTGACGCAGGTTAACATAAGTCCATCGAACTTTATCTCTACAGAGGTTTTGGCAGACACTAGGCTATCAGGATTGACTATATGTATATATATAAATATTTATCACAACAAACAACATTAATCATTTAAACTGTATTAAACTGCTTATTGAAAAAACGAAAGAATTTTTTCAAAAATCAATTTTAATTCATGACATTCTGGAGTAGTTAATGATGATCGATTATTACACTGTAGGTGATTTCATTCGATTTCATGACGCAATTTCTCAGAAAAAACTTGATTTTATTTTGTAAAAATCAAATTTCATTAAAATTCATCTATTTTCAAATGATCAAACTTTTGTAAAGTATAACAGATGATTATTGAAAAACCCACAAAATATTCAGGTGATTAAAACAAAAAAAGTTTTCTATTGAATAATTTGAATTTCATAAAGCTAATAATTAAGTTGTTTAAATCTTTTTATTGACAATTCACAGATTTAAACAAAGAAATATGAATTAAATAGATCTTGAAATTAAATCTGAACTAATGAATGAGAACTACTTAAAAAAATTTCATTATAGAATTGTGAAATCTTAATGAGTTTCAATAAAATCATGCATTGATCAATGTTAGACCATCATTAGAAACATGGAAGCACTGGACGACCGTTTGGTCCTGGCATATGACTCATCAGCAGTGCGCATCTATGACTATTGCAAATAAGTATTAAATGCAGGATTTTTGGTGTTGCACTGGAACGATTAACCTCGAGACGACTGAGCCATCATTCAGCAGTATTAATGTTTAACTTCAATCAATCCACGATGTTGCACAACTATTATCCATTGTCTTTAATGGGTAACTGTCTCACACCATTGATTAAAGCTTTTCATACACACACACACACACTGATAATTCCCTTACTAGGCTAGTCGTTAGTGTCAGCATATGACAATCATGTGTAGTTTATTTAAACAAATCGAAAGTCAATACTACTATTGAACTTTGTACATTGTATGTACACACTTCACAGAATGAAATTCAAGTTAAAAGATCTCTCTCTCTGTACTGAAAGAAATTCTTGTTTTCATCATTAGAAATTGAAACACCTTCTACCTTAATGTTGGAAACGAATAACACACAAACCACTTTTTTAAGGGAGATGTATTTCAACGCTTAACCTTTGAACCACTGAGTACACAAGACCGAATGTCCTGTGATTTACAGGAATCTTGGATAATCACTGCCACTGATGCGTCGCACACTAGGTTTCTTCTTCTAAAGCTGATCTAACATTGATCGATACTGAATATCAGTAAATTAACTCAACAATCTCTACAAGCCTAACAATGCAAAACCTTATTTATGTCAAACTTTTTTTATAGGAAAAAATTAGTAATACTACTTATTCATTCAAATACTACTTTTAATTTACATTAAATTAAAATAATTCAAGAAATTAAAACACAAACTTACATATTTTTTTCTATTTAACAGATGATAGATAATTGACAATTGAATCAACAGTTAGTTATACACTGGGAATAATTTTCAAATTTAACATTTATCACTACTGACAAAAACTAATAAAGGGGCATGAATAATAATAGTTTGTTGGTTTTGGTTGTTGTTGTTGTTGTGAAAATCCCGTCCCCTGTGAGTTATTTTTTTCCCCACTAATTTGAAACGTTGACCAATTGGTCAGTTAGAAGAGTAGAGAAATGGTCAAACAAACCAATCAACGTTATGAATGAGTAGTGTGTAAATAATAATTTGTAATGTATATCATCTATTTAACCAATTCTCAAGTTGTTATCATTGATACTACTGATAACAGTAATAGTAGTAGTAGTAGTAGTGTAGTGAAGCAGAACACAGGTGAGGGCAACCGAATTGTATTTAACGAAAATTACAGAGTTACTTAGTAAAATAGGAAAACCATATCGTAAACGGTTAATTTAATTTAAATCTTTAATCCATCATCAATGCATTGTCTGACATTTCACTTATTCATGCGTTTCATACAAATTCCATCGTGTTCTAACTCTTCCTTTCTTGATCTTCCGCCATGTTCTGCTGCCAGACATTACGTTTACACTCGCGTCATATACCACTTATAAGTAGCGCGCACCACAGTAGTAGTAATGTGAGGAGTAGTAGTTTTTCTAGAACGTTCACATAAAATGAAGTGAACATACACTATTCAAATATTTCGGAAAAAATTCCGATAACTGGAATGTCAAAATCTAGTGAATAAACACTGACTGACTTGCCGGTCTCAAAGCCGGATAAAGGAGAAGGGTTCAGCATGAGGTTAGAAGCGACCTCATCCTGTAGAAATCCAACTCGCTGAGAAAAAAAACGCTGCCTAGAAAAATAATTCGTTGATCGACAGCCTATACTCCATTAGGAGGAAGAGACGTAAGTAAGTAAGTAAGTAAGTGGTGAGTAAGTAAGTAAGTGCATAAGTAAGTGCATAAGTAAGTAAGTAAGTAAGTAAGTGCATAAGTAAGTGCATAAGTAAGTAAGTAAGTAAGTAAGTAAGTAAGTAAGTAAGTAAGTAAGTAAGTAAGTAAGTAAGTAAGTAAGTAAGTAAGTAAGTAAGTAAGTAAGTAAGTAAGTAAGTAAGTAAGTAAGTAAGTAAGTAAGTAAGTAAGTAAGTAAGTAAGTAAGTAAGTAAGTAAGTAAGTAAGTAAGTAAGTAAGTAAGTAAGTAAGTAAGTAAGTAAGTAAGTAAGTAAGTAAGTAAGTAAGTAAGTAAGTAAGTAAGTAAGTAAGTAAGTAAGTAAGTAAGTAAGTAAGTAAGTAAGTAAGTAAGTAAGTAAGTAAGTAAGTAAGTAAGTAAGTAAGTAAGTGCATAAGTAAGTAAGTAAGTAAGTAAGTAAGTAAGTAAGTAAGTAAGTAAGTAAGTAAGTAAGTAAGTAAGTAAGTAAGTGCATAAGTAAGTAAGTAAGTAAGTAGGTTAGTAAGTAGTATTAATCACTGAAACAAAAAATAATCTGACAATTACATACTGAGAATGATAATTTCAATTACTGAAAGAAAAAGAAAATTTTCTTTTTTTAACATGAAATAAATTATATATAGAGTAGAAGTATTGTGATTACTTGTATTTCGTTCTATTCGGGATTCGTCAGCTGGACCTACCTGTTGCATCCAGTATTGTTTGTTTAGAAACGTCACCGCTCAGCTGCCCAGTTATGATAGCTACTCATCATCTTAGTAATCAGGTGAAAATCAGTTCATTAGTGTGGATTATTTAAATGGTACCATTGATGTTAGGGGCTTCAATTTATCAATCTGTCTGTTATAGGTACATCCTACGTAGATTGCCTCAATAGTGCCTTCAGATTACAAGCATTATTATCAGTGATGGCTTATGGCTAGCAGTGAAATCCAGTAATCGAGGTTGACAGACCAAACTACGAGTCAAACATGGAGAAATTAGAATACTTCACTTCTCTACCTGAAGTTTGTGCTGATGATGTTGTTCAGCAGAAGAGCAATGAAAGATCCACAATCTAACCATATCCAGCTTAGAGAACGAAATACCACCATAACACAATAGCGTTTGAAAGGAATGGTTATGGGTTTGCATAGAATGCCTATTAAACAATCAAGACTGATACTGCAAACTGTTTCAAATCCACTTAAATAAATGTCAAGAAACATAATTATGACACATTCGGATTGATAAAATTTAAAACCAACTTCAATGGCTACACAATATATAAATAAATATATACTACTCAATAGCTGAATATATGAAATCTAATATAAAATACATTGAAATATTATTTAACAATCTTTTCAACAAGAAATCTAATGAAACTGATGTAATCTACTTGTTTATACATTTTACTCAAACCTTTTATATTTTGTGGCAGTTTAAGTTAAATTTGCTTACTTACTTGTTTACTCCTGTTATACCTAATGGAATATTGGCTGAGAATCAGCGTTTCGCAACTACAACTGGAGCCCTTTTAAGGTTACTGTCAGTCCTAAAATCTGATAATATAGAACGACTGGGCATGGGGTTGAAGAGTCCCGTACTAGGACGAAACGTCCATCCAGTACTTCCAGGTTTCTAATGGTAGTCTAACAGTGATCAATTCACGATTTCATTGTAAGGCAACAATCTCGATGAATTTTTAATGAAAATACGTTATCAGAACTAATGAATTACTGTAAGCAGTTGTAATGATCAATGTTAGGCTACGACTGGAAACCTAGAAGCATTGAACAGCCATATTTTCATAGAATGCAACTTACAATCAGTGCTCATTCAGGACCTCGTAAGCTGGTTTAACACTATTCATTCGGAAATACCAATGAGAAATAACTGCAGCTACGTCATTCTTAAAAGTTGAATTTCAGTTATTCACAACAGAATTCAGTTATCAAATAATATTCGATAAGAGAAATCTACGTAAACTACCTTTCAAACAGTGATTAATTGGAAGTCCTTAATTCATTTAGTATAAAAATAGATCGAAAAATAATCTACAAATCTGTATTGTATATTTTAAGCATTCGTGTATTACTTACCCTCTTACTTACGCTTGTTACCTCTCATTAAGCATAGGCTGCTAACAATCATTCTCCAACAAACTCTGTCTTGCACCTTCATTTCCAGTTCCGTATAACTGATGTTCATTGTCCTCATTTCTGTCTCTGATTCTCAGCGTATTATGTTCCTTAGTCTTATTATATTCCTTTGCTCTTGAGGATTCCAAATGAGGGCTTGCCTAGTAATTCAGTTTGGGGATTTTCACAATATGTGTCCTATCCGCCCTCTTGAGTTTTTCATAATTTTTTCCTCAACTGAAATCTGGTTTGTTCTATCCCATAGTGTACGTTGTTGCTAATGGTGTCTCGCTGACTGACCTGCAGTCTCCTATGTAGACAATTGCTGAAAAATACCTTTATCTTTTGTGTGGTGGCTTTCATGGTTCTCTGAATTTCAGCTTCATACAGTTAAACAACTGGTTTGACATTCATATCATAAATTTTGATTTTGATATTGGCTAACAGACTGTTTTTTCAGTTACAAATGTTTTCTGATTCCAGAAATACTGCTTCTGATTTGTTAATCTGTGTCTTAAAACCTGCCTCAGATTCACTTTTTGCTAATCAGTGATGCTGTACAGATATGTAAAGGTTTTTACGTCTTCCAAAGCTTCTCCATCAAATAAATTTGGTTAGTGTATGTCGTGTTATATCGGTCGTATATGTTGGGACCTGTTGTTGCAGAGACTACCTCTACACTTGTCGTGTTCATCTGCATTTGTTGTTGTGTTTGAGATAGAACTGCTAGATCGCCTGTGAAGTCTAGATCGTCCAGCTGCTGCCGAGCTGTCCATTAGACGTTGAAGTCGTTATAATCCGGTCGATCACTATTAGAAAGAGAAAGGGCGAGAGTACGTAACCGTGCCTGACACCGGTATTCACCCCAAAAGCTGCTATCCTCCATGCACGACTTTGTAGTTTAGTTCATCTTAAGGATTCCTCATAATGTTGACACGCCGTAGTACCAAAGAAGCCTCCTTGGTATCTTGATGAGATGTGTTACTTTCTAGTCCGTTGGTACTTGTTGCTCATCCAGAGTTTCGCTGAATAGGATGTGAACTATCTTTGCATATACTAATACGTCTGCTTTCAGTGCCTCTGTTGGAATGCTGCCTGTACCTGCCTCTTTTCTGCGCTTGATTTTTTCAAATGGCCATACTGATCTCTTTAATTGTTGGTGAGCCAGCATTGATTAGGAGATCCGTAGATGCCGCTTCGATGTTAAGAGGGTTCGGTGGAGCTGATCAACACAAGAGTTCCTTAAAGTACTTACTTACTTACTTACTTAGGCCTGTGACCCCCAATGAAGCATAGACCGCCAACCAGTCTTCTCCAACCAACTCTGTCCTGGGCTTCCCTCTCCAGTTCTGTCCAATGTTTGTTCATTCCTCTCATATCTTTCTCTATTTCTCGACGTAATGTATCCTTTGGCCTTCCTCTTTTCCTTTTGCCTTGAGGGTACCATGTGGGGGGTTGTCTCGTGACGCAGTTCGGTGCTTTTCGTAATGTGTGTCCTATCCACTTCCATCGCTTCTTTCTGATTTCCTCCTTCACTTTAATCTCGTTTGTTCTTTCTCACAGTAAGTTGTTGCTGATGGTGTCTGGCCAACGAATACGAAGTATTTTGCGTAGACAACTGTTCATAAACACTTGTATCATCTGGATGATGCCTTTCGTATTTCTCCATGTTTCCGCTTCATACAGTAGAATTGTCTTGAAATTTGTATTGAAAATCCTGATTTTGGTTTTGGTTGAAAGTTCTTTGGAGTCGCAGATATTTTTCAACTGTAGAAATACAGCAGTTTCTTTGCCAATCCGCGCACTCACATCTGCATCGGATCCACCTTTCTCGTCGATGATGCTGCCAAGATATGTGAAGGTGTTAACGTCCTCCAAGGCATCTCCATCAAGAGTGATTTGGTTGGTACATGTTGTGTTGCATCGGAGAATTTTGCTTTTTGCTTTATGTATGTTGAGACCTATTGCTGCTGCAGAGGCTGCTGCTACACTGGTCGTCTTCTCTTGCATTTGTTGTTGAGTGTGCGATAGAAGAACCAAGACATCTGAGAAGTCCAGATCATTGATCTGCGTCCTAACTGTTCAGTTGATACCGTGCTTCCCTCCAGACGTCGACGTCTTCATAATCGTGTTGATGACCAGGAGAAAGAGAAATGGTGAGAGTAAGCAACCTTACCTGACACCGGTCTTCACCTCGAAAGAGTCTGTTAGTTGTCCTTCGTGTACGATTTTGCAGTTGAATCCATCATAAGAATTCCGTATGATGTTAACTATTTTCTCAGGCACACCGTAGTGTCGAAGAAGCCTTCCCAGTGTTTTCCTATCCACCACGCTATCGAATGCTTTCTCGTAGTCGATGAAGTTGATGTAGAGTGGTGAGTTCCATTCAATTGACTGTTCCACAATGATCCGTAATGTAGCGATTTGGTCAGTACATGATCGATCCTTACGAAATCCGGCCTGTTGATCTCGAAGTTGGGCGTCTGCGAAGTCCTTCGTTCTGTTTAACAACACCCTGTTGAGGACTTTGCCTGGTATTGAAAGAAGAGTAATGTCTCTGTAGTTCTCACACTTGCTCAGATCGCCTTTCTTTGGTATTTTGATGAGGTATCCTTCTTTCCAATCTGATGGTACCTGTTCCTCATCCCAAATCTTCTTGAAGAGGATGTGAAATATTTCCACAGTTGCGTCTACATCTGCTTTCATTGCCTCTGCTGGAATGTTGTCTGGTCCTGCTGCTTTGCCGCTCTTCATTTGTCTGATGGCCATACTGATCTCCTCAATCGTAGGTGCGCCAATATTAATTGGGAGGTCCGTGGATGCTGCTTCGATATTGTGTGTGTTCAATGGAGCTGGTCGATTCAATAGTTCCTTAAAGTGCTCTACCCACCTATTTCTCTGTTCTTCAGTGTTGCTGATTACTTTGCCTTCCTTACTTTTCACTGGTCGTTCTGGTTTATGATAGTTTCCGGCGAGCTTCTTTGTTGTTTCGTACAATTGTCTCAAGTTTCCTTCTCTTGCAGCCTTTTCCGCCGTCATTGCTAGATCTTCCACATATTTTCGTTTGTCAGCTCTGATGCTCTTCTTCACTTCCCTGTTTGCTTCCGTGTATTCAGCTTGTGTCTCAACTTTCTCTGCTCTTGTTCGGCTGACATTGATTGCTGCCTTCTTGTTCCTCCTTTCTTCAATTTTTGCAAGAGTATCAATAGAGATCCATTCCTTGTGATGGTGCTTCTTGCGACCAAGGACCTCCTGACATGTTGAAGTGATTGCCTCCTTAATCCCTTTCCAACTGTTCTCCAATGTTGCTTCCTCTCCATTGTGTAGATCCTGAAAGGCCTGGAACCTATTGGTCAGGGCTATCTTGAATTCGTTGAGTTTTACGATATCCTGAAGAAAGGCTGTATTAAACTTGTGTGATGTTGTCTGCCCCGTTGTCCAGTGCTTCTTTAGTTTCAGTTTCATTTTGGCGATCAGCAAATGGTGATCTGAGGCTATATCAGCTCCTCTCCTGGTTCTCACATCCTCCATGGTCCTTCTGAACGTATTGTTGACATAGATATGATCAATCTGATTTTGAGTAGTGTGATCCGGTGAAATCCATGTAGCTTTGTGTATGCGTTTGTGCGGGAATATTGTGCCACCGATGACCAGTTTGTTGAAGGCACATAGGTTTGCAAATCTCTCACCGTTTTCGTTTCTTTCTCCCAGTCCATGTCGTCCCATGATGTCTTCATATCCAGTGTTGTCCATGCCAACCTTGGCATTCAGGTCTCTCATAAGAATCGTCAAATCCTTTGGTGAACATTTCTCGACGATTGACTGCAGCCTTTCGTAGAATTGATCTTTAACGTCGTCATTGTAGTCATTGGTAGGTGCATAACATTGGATGACGTTCATTGTAATGTCTTCTTTCTTTGTTTTGAAGGATGCTTTAATAATCCTGAGTCCATGAGATTCCGATCCTATCAGTTCCTTTTGTGCATGTTAGGACAGCATCAGTGCAACTCCTTGTGTTTGTGAAGCGTTTTCTTCTTCATGACCAGAGTATAACAGCAGTTCTGCTGAAGCTAGTCTCAGTTTTCCTACCCATGTCCAATGCGTTTCACTGATTCCAAGCACTTCGAGGTTGTATCTTTTCATTTCTGCCGCAAGTTGAAATAGTCTTCCAGTCTCCCACAATGTACGAACATTCCATGTACCTAAAAAATGGTTGCTCTGGTTGTCAGAAGAGGCATCGGCCCCGTGACTTCCGAGGGAACTCGGCTTTCATCACGCGACGTCATAATTCTTCTTCCAACTGGTAGGGCAGAGTTAAAATGGTTTGAATTATTTTTTCTGGTTAGCGTTTCTTTGGCAAGTTAGTTTTTGACGGAATGGGGTCGCCAACCCCATGTCCAACCCTCCTCCTTTACCCGGGCTTGGGACTGGCAGTAGCCCCTAAGGTTCTACTGGCGTAGTTAGTTCCTTAAAGTGCTCTACCTAATCGTTTCACTGTTATTCATTGTTAGTAATTACTTTGCCTTCCTTTCATTTCACTCGTCTTTCTGGCATACGGTAATCATACAACTGTCTCATATTTCCTTCTTTTGTAGCCATTTCTGCCGCCATCGCTAGATCTCCCACATATTTACGTATGTCAGCTTTGATGCTCCTCTTCAGTTATTTGTTTGTTTCTGTTTGAGTTATCCTTCATACATGACTTTGCTGTTTAATTCATCATACATATTCCGTGTGATGTTGGCGATGTGCTCACGCATACACGGAGGTCAGTTGAGAGACTCTCTCGAGGTGAAGACCGGTGTCATGCAAGGTTGCTGACTCTCACCCTTTCTCTTTCTCCTGGTCATCGACTGGATTATGAAGACGTGAGCATCTGGAGGGAAGCACGGTATTCAGTGGATAGCTAGGACACAGCTAGACGATCTGAACTTCGCAGATGACCTGGCTCTACAGTTGGAAAATATCTGTAATTCCAATCAACCTTCAACCAAAACCAAAAGCACGATTTTCAATACAAATTTCAAGACAGTTCTACTGTATGAAGCGGAAACATGGAGAAATACGAAAGGCATCATCCAGATGATACAAGTGTTTATGAACAGTTGTCTACGCAAAATACTTCGTATTCGTTGGCCAGACACCATCAGCAACAACTTACTGTGAGAAAGAACAAACGAGATTAAAGTGAAGGAGGAAATCAGAAAGAAGCGATGGAAGTGGATAGGACACACATTACGAAAAGCACCGAACTGCGTCACGAGACAACCCCCCACATGGTACCCTCAAGGCAAAAGGAAAAGAGGAAGGCCAAAGGATACATTACGTCGAGAAATAGAGAAAGATATGAGAGGAATGAACAAACATTGGACAGAACTGGAGAGGGAAGCCCAGGACAGAGTTGGTTGGAGAAGACTGGTTGGCGGTCTATGCTGCATTGTGGGTAACAGGCGTAAGTAAGTAAGTAAGTAAGTAAGTATGTTTTCAGGCAAGCCATAGTGTCGAATAAGCCTCCATAGTGTTATTTTGTCCACTCTGTTAAATGATTTCTCGTAGTCAACAATTAAGTTGATGTCTAGTAGTGAATTCTATTACCCTAATTGTCCCTCGTACGATCGATTCTGACGGAATCCAGTCTGTTGATCTCAAAGTTTGGCATTTCATGAATCTTTCATTCACTTTAACAACCCTCTTTCTAATATTTTGTGATTAGACTGATGCCTGAGCTGTTCTCACACTTACTAAAATCTCTTTTCTTCATACAATTTTAATTGATATCGCATGTCTAGTTTAATAGAATCCTTCATAAATGTACATATATATAGAAAAATATATCAAATCATCAAGAGATGGTGTTGATGATGATGATGTTGATGAGTTTAATCCATAATAATTATTCTTCATGTTCTCATGAAAACAATACGCAATCAACTTATGTCATTATTAATTAAGTCCAGTTCCCATTGATAATTATTAATTCTGTTATAGTTGAGCAATGAAGAATGAAATAAGCAAACTTATTTGAATATATATCTGTCAATCAGGTTTTGATTGTTTACTGCGCGCTCCTCGATTCACTGTCACGGTATGCTCTATTTAGTTTTTTATCGATCAGTGATTTGTGAATGAAAAGATGATATTTTTTTTGGTAATTTTCAGATGATATGACCTTGACATAGTGTACTAGTTCTTATAATCTATTGTTTTTTGATTGATAAAAAATTTAGGAGTTTTTATCTTGAAGGAAAACGCAAGAATTCGGAATTATTCATAGTTAAGCAAACCATTCTTCTTGTCTACTAATCTAACTGTGATCGATGGTATGCAAATGTGAAGTTCTTGTCAAGTAAAAGATTTTGAAGATTTTGACAGCATTCTAACTATAAATTAAAGGATTGTCTCTTGGTTCTTTTGGGTTATAGTGTTGGTTTCATTCCATGAAGGAAATTGATTTACGGATTGATTTGAGCTTCACGAGCTGTTTGATCAAATGCATGAGTGTATGGTTGTGGAGATAGATGAGTTTCGTTGAAATTATGAACCGATAAGTGTTTATATTTTAGTACGGGAATCATCAACAGTGTACATTGACAAACTTGAAAGCATGAATCGAATTCAGGACCTTCGATCTCTCATAAACACTTAACCTCCTAATTGTTGGATAGGCATTCTTCAACAACAGTGTTAATAACTAATTTCACTTAATTCATGATACTGACCGACCATCTTGCATGGTGTTCTGTGGATAATTTTATTAGTAATTAAAATCAGTTGTTCAGCTCTGCCTAGAACCCTTGTGGGATTACTGCCAGTTCCAAGCACGGATAAAGGAGGAGGGTTGAGCAAGGAATTAACAAAATAGAAACGTTTTAAGAGTGAAAATCTGTAGACTTCCAAAATATTTTGAACAATAGAAATCATGAACTGATCTGAACTACTTGGGCATTAGAAACCTGTAAAACATTGGACGGCTGTTTCGTTCTAGTATAGGATTTATTAGCAATGCAAATTCATGATATCAACAATCAAAATCTCCATAAAAATCTGTACCGACCACCTTCATTGGGAACAGCCAAAATGGAGCTAAGACAAATGAAATGTTGTGAATTTTTGGATTTGATTCGAAGAGGATTCCATAGAACTTGTAAAGCTTTGTTAAACACCTCAAATCTCTCGAATTTATTAGGTCTAATAACTATGTATGTATGCATATATATATATATATATATATATATATATATATATATATATATTAAAGTTCTCTAATTTAATTTCAAATGATCAAGTAAGTAAAAACACTTCACTAACACATAAAGAAAATTGTAAATGATCATATCCCTGTAACTTACTTACTTACTTACTTACTTACTTACTTACTTATGCTCTTACTTACTTACTTACGCCTTTTACGCCCAACAGAGCATAGACCGCAAGCCAGAAATCTCTAACAAACTCTATTCTTAGACCTCCTTTCTAGTCCTACCCAATTTCTGTTCACTCTTTACATTTCTTTCTCCAACTCTCAACGTAATGTGTCTTTCAGTCTGCCGATTGAGGGCTTGCCCCCCGACGCATTCGGGTGGCTTCTTCAATTTATGTCCTATTCACCTCTATCGTTTTCTCTCCTTACTTCGTCCTCATCTAGAATCTGGTTTGTTCTCTCCCGCAGTAAGTTGTCCTAACCATATATCACTGTCGAAAATTCAATATTCCAATTTATTTAGGTTAGAACAATAAAAATTAACAGAATTTAGTTGAATGAATATGGACAAAGACGATTTCATCCAAATAAATTTACTGATGATTAAAATATATAGTCACTGTGTATGGTTATTATGTATTCATTATGCAAACAACTTTGCTTAGAACCCTTCTTGGGTTACTGACGATCCCGAGCCCGGAAAAAGGAGGAGGATGTAGCATGTGACATGCGACCCAATCTAGTAGATCATCAACTTTCTAGAAACATGCTAACCAGAACAAATAAATCAAACCATTTAAATTCTGCCCTAAGAGTTAGAAAGTTTTCATTTACAAGAATTATGGTGCCTCATGATGAAAACTTAGTTCCTCCAGAAGTCATGAGGCTGATACCCCTTCTGATGAACACAGCATTAAAAATTAATATACGTACAACAGTATACCCGACCGTAGCTGCTACCTTGACGTGGTGGTCGGCCTTGACTATCGTCATGACCCAACTGAGCTACATTGCTGAAACTTATGTTCCTGAAGGTTCTAACATGCCAGGCAGGTCGATTGAAGAACGATCAGACTAAAAGCAGCTACTCAAGGTCTGACAGAGAAGTCGTACTGCTGATTGCAGAGTAGTGTGACAGGAGTAAAGTGTTTCCCTCGGACAATTAGCATCTGCAACGATTCTGCCTTCTTACAAGGAAGGAAGGATTAAAAAAGGTCGACCCTAAAAATATCACACCTCACCCTACCTCATGGATTTCCATCTCCTTGGGTAAGGGTGCCCACTAAGGGCTTTAATAAGAACGGAGCTAATCCTCAAAAAACCTTTCATAAAAAGGCCGTGCGTGACCGGCCTCAAGTAGTTGTCCCTTCGGTTCTGCGGTCACGCAACCAGGTCTCTAAGACCAACTCTAATCCACCTTTGTTTTCACGTCCCTCAAGTAACAACCTTCGACGGTGTGAGCAGCCGGGAAGTGACAACCGCCCTCATGCCCGTACCAACCAGCACACGAGACCGAATTGGTCAAAATCAAAATCAAATCCTTCCTACAATAGTATACAATAAATTTTATTTCATTGAACCATAATTAAAAATCATTCATTTCGTCATGTTACATTCAAAAAAACTAATCATAAAAACTAAAACATTGTCATTTTTTAATGAATTCATTTTTTCTATTCATCTAATTATTAGTTTGTTTAAATGTTAAGGCAAAAAAAATTCAAACCATTAAATTGATACATCAATTTGACATGTTCAATGGTTCAATTAATCTTGAAAAAAAACGAAACAAACACTAATGTTTTCCTTTTTTGTGAATGATAATTAGTAGATAATTAATTATAGATTGACTGAAATTGAAAATAGGCCTAATAATACATCATTGTCTTGTATCTTCCCCATTGATCATGTTACGACTGTGCTTGAAACTGTCATTATTGGAATATGTGTATCCTAACAAGCGTTACGAGAGAATACTGACTAGGAGTAGAATCCCCAGGATGAGAATTTCTTTCTGTTTGAGAGTTTTCAGCTACATATACCAACCACATCTTGGGGTGAATGTTTACTCCATCACTCGAACTCAGTAACACGTTCATCTCAAACGCTATCAGATTATTGACTTCTTTGGTGAGGCCACTAGATAGTTGGTGCTCGTTTGTGCAATGAGAGGATTTAAATTACTAATATCAATGAATCACTTGTCATCATATTGCACTAGTCATTGATTAAATGAATTTGTTAGTGAAATGGATAAGATGGTGTGAATGTTGTTGGGTTCGAGTCCCGAAATAAACACTACCCTGAGATAGGAAAGGTACATTCTGCCAACAGAATGAAATACGTATCTTGTATCCCACTAACTAGCCACTTTCCACCTTTGCTAATAAAAATAGAACTGGAAGTGAAGTTTATAACAAGAGTTTTAAACTGTTTCAACCAAATCACTCTTGGGGGACGTTGACACCTTTATGTATCATGCCACCATCATCGAAAATCAAGGTGGATTCGATGCAGATGTGAGGGAGCGGATTGGCAAAATAAGGGCTGCATTTCTACAATTAAAAAATATCTGGAACTACAAACAACCTTCAACAAAAACTAAAATCAGCATTTTCAATACAAATGTGAAGACAGTTCTACTGTATGGAGGAGAAACTTGGAGAACTACGAAAGCCACAATCTACAAGATATAAGTGTTTATTAGCAGTTGTCTATGCGAAATACTTCGGATACGTTGGCCAGGCGCGATCAGAAACAACTTACTTTGGGAAAGAACAAATCAGATTCCAGTGGAGGAGGAAATCAGGAAGAAGCGATGGAGTTAGTGGATAGGACACACATTACGAAGAGCACCTAATTGCGTCACGAGACAATCCCTCTCTTGGAACCCTCAAGGCAAAAGGAAAAGAGGAAGGCCATGTAACACATTACGCCGAGAAATAGAGAAAGATATGAGAGGAATGAACAAATATTGGACGGAACTGGAGAGGGAATCCCAGGACGGAGTTGGTTGGCGGAAACTGGTCGGTGGCCTATGCTCCATTGGGGGTAACAGGCGTAAGTAAGTAAGTAAGTAAGTAAGGTTTCTAATGGTAGTCTAACAATGACTGACTGACTGATTTCAAATGTGTAACAAACACTCATCTCCATAACACTGATTGAAAATTTAATGTTGTTGTATACGATATTTATGCCAAAACAAGATGTATTCATTTTGAATGTAAATTGTTTTTTTTGTTTAAAATAAGTGACATAGGCAAAATCAAATGTAACTAGTTTCCTTTTTTCAAGAATTGTTTGTCTTGTAAAATGAAACTAAACGTTTCCGTTATAGATTATCAGTGGATATTCATAAATTTACAAATTTCTTTCATATTGTCTGGTTTAAATGTTTAAATTGAGTTAGAAAAATTAATTTTAACTAGGAGTTGGACAGAAATAGTTATAAATATCTTATGAACATTCTAGTGTTCTTGAGATATTCAAGGTTAAGTAATAACTTTTTAAGATGTTGTTGGACTCACTTGGAAAAGGTCCTAATTTTAGATTTTATGTTTTCAAGCATGGACTGATTGGTTGACCTTGTTGAGATAACATTTCCCATTCGGAAAATCTTTGGCTGTTATTGGTTGATGTTCGCAATGTGTGTCCTATCCATTTCCAGCGCTTCGTCCTGATTTCTTCTTGCGCTGGAATCTGGTTTGTTCTCTCCCACAGTAGGTTGCTGCTGATAGTGTCAACTGCTGATTAACTTTATTATTGTTGTGGATGTTAGATCTCCAGAACTCACTTGATGAAAGGTTCCTAATTTTGGATTTTATGTTTTCAAGCAGGGGCTGATTGGTTAACCTTGAGATTACATTTCCTTGACCGTTATTGGTTAATGTATTATTTTAGTAGGCTATTTTTGTGACTCTCCTTCCAAGGACGTTTCTATCATGCATAAATAAACTCGATTTTTGTGCTTGTGAAACCTGATATTTTCTGGATGCTTGTAGAATAATACACTTTTTACGCTATATCAAGGCTTCTTCTTCTACGTAGTGAGGCCTTGGGACGCTCAGATTAGAGTAGCCTATGGTGTCATTGGATCATTTGTCTTCTCTCTCATTTGCCGACTAAGGTGAACTTGTAATGGCATTCAAGCATATCAGTTGACAAGCATAACAGATTGTTTGCCAAGTTTTGTTCTTATACGTCATTAAAAAAGCTTTCAACATTTTAGTAATGAAATGAATCCCTATTTATCAAACTTTGACTCATATGTGACATGTTATAGTCAATTAGTTGAAATTCAAGAAGTCCATCAACTTTCAGAAGTATTTTAGTCTTGAGATAGTTGAATTCATATGTTGCAATTTCTTACTTGAATTTAGAGAGAGATTTTTGTTGATGCGACCTACTAGTAACCATATTATCATGAAATGAATAGGAGCTTTCCAATGTGATTTAGAATAGTTTCAGTGTAATTTACATTACGTCACACTGATGTCATTTTTTTAGATGAAACCTACTGTTATCATGAAACTTGATAGGGATATTCATTTCAACATGCGTTTCAAATCATAGACACAGTTTAAAACGCTGCGTGGAATTCGAAGTCGGGGTCAACAGGTAAGTCGAATTTCTCCACCTTTGACCTGTAGCTTGTTCGAATGTTTCACTTCTTCTATCTGAAGTTTGTGCTGATGATGTTGTTCAGAAGAACAATGAAAGCTACACAACCAAAACAACCACCTCACAGAACGAAACACTACCACGATCATCCACCTGAGCTACAAGTTTTCTCCACTATGTGCGTGTGTGTGTGCACATTTACACCATTTGTAATAAGTCTAGCTTATTTTTATCTGACTAATAAATAGTTGTACTTCATCTCATTGAGTTGATACACTCGCCTTCTCCACTTCGCTTTGCTTGCACACTATTCATTCTCATGCCTGTCTCCATGACTGATTGCTTGAAATAAACTCATCCAAACGAACCTGTATTTGCATTAGGATGTTGTGTAGATTATTGATTTACTTATTGAAATCATGAGTCAATCAATGTTATATCATCATTAAAGGAAACTTCGAAGCATTGAAAGATGGCCATTTTGTCCTGGTGTTGGACTCATCAACAGAACTCATCCACAACTCCTTGACCACGCAGGATTCGAACCCAGAACCTTCTATCTTTCGCGAGCTGGCTCCATCCAACGGTGTTAATGTCTAACTTCGATCAATTCACGATCTTGTACAACCTCATACACTGCCTTCGGTAGTGACCATCTACACCTGAACAGGGTGTATTTCACTTCGTATTGTACTGAAGGAGAACACAGGTGAGGGCAACCGAAATGTATTTAACGAAAATTACAAGAGTTACTCAGTAAAATAGGAAAACCATATCGTAAACGGTTAATTTGCAAATCTTCAATCCATCATCAATCCATTGTCTGACATTTATTTCACTATTCATGCGTTTCATACAAATTCCATTGTGTTCCCACTCTTCCTTTCTCTTGATCTTCTCCCATCTTCTGCTGCCAGACATTACGTTTACACTCACGTCATATACTACTTATAAGTAGGTCGCACCACAGTATTACCTCCATTTTCACAAACACAGTTCGCCCTAAGTATGACATACATGAAATTGAATGGTAGTTTGATTTCATAGCATATTTAGTCACTCACTACCAAATGATGATTAGTAATTATCCTGTTTGTTTTTAAAAATTAATCAAAATATATTTTTGTTTGAATTCAATAAAAAAATATTTTCATATATAATTAGTAATATATTTACTAGACTAGAAAAAAATTATGAATGAAAGATAATAATTAGGGACATTGTACACGTCAATGACCATTACATTCATTGATAATGTAATGTAACGTAATGTAACGTAATGTAAAGTAGTAATAGTTCTGACACACGCACACACAAATTACAATCGAATTTATTCCAATCTGACAAATACTCTGTAATGTAATGTATAATAAACGATTAACTTTATGCCTGTTTTTTAAAAAAAAGCATTGAGTAAGGAATTAATTGCTTTTAATTTGGGGAAAAACGAAAAATTTCCTCTATGTGAGTGATTAGCGTAGATTAGATTTAGTTAAAACTGACAGGATTATATATTAATGGATAGTATATATGCTGACGAGTAATATTAATAATTATTAAAGATTTTTTTCTAAAAAAAACTATGTCATGTGTACCAAAGTAATTTGAATGTTTATTTTTAACTGAATTCATTTATTGAATGAATGAATGAATCATTGCTAGACCACTATTAGAAACTTGGAAGTATTGGATGGCTGTTTCGTCTTAATGTATGGGACTTATCAGTAGCAGTGCGTATCTACGACTGTTGCCAGTGAGTGGATTCGAAACCATGACCTTTGGTTTTTCATGTGAATGTTTAATCAGTGTGTTGTGCTCATCAGTGACTAGTTTCGTGATGGAATTCTTGGAATTCTAGTGAGAAGATGTGAACAGTGAAGTCCTACCCTGTCGGGTGTATGTAATAACAACCAAAGAGAATGGTTGAAGTTGAGTGAAATCTTTAGATTGACCAGAGTTAGGTGATCACATTTTTTTGATATCAGCGAAGTGGTCCAGAGTTTAAACGTTCGAGAGTAACACTGAAGGTTTTGTGTTCGATTAATGTAAGTAGCTGAAATTGTGAATGAGTAATGCTGATGAGTTCAACACCAGAACGAAACATCTTTCAGATTTCTAATAGTGGTCTAACACTGATTCATTGGTGATTTCAATGTAAAACAACGATCTACAAAATTCTATGATGCAAATATCTACCGTATTTTATCAAATTTAGAACATGGTTTCCATGTTTGTCTTTCGCATATATTGCTGAAGCTATTGGAATCTATGTTCCTAAAGGAGGTTTATGCAATTATTCATGATTGGCCTTGCTCGTCGGTAAAATGACTGTACTTACTTACTTTCGCCTGTTACCCCCCATTGGAACATGGGCCATCGACCGGTGTTCTTAAACAAACTCTGTCCCATACTTCTGTTTCCATTTCTTTACAATCTTTTTCATTTTTCTCATGTCTGCCTCTAA
Source organism: Schistosoma turkestanicum (assembly GCA_944470395.2). Classification (NCBI taxonomy): domain Eukaryota; kingdom Metazoa; phylum Platyhelminthes; class Trematoda; order Strigeidida; family Schistosomatidae; genus Schistosoma; species Schistosoma turkestanicum. The sequence continues at coordinate 42,934,300 of OX103974.1, read as the reverse complement.
TTTTCTGAGTATTGTGTTCCTTGGTCTTCCTTTTTTCCTTTTTTGCCTTGAGGGTTCCATGTGAGGGCTTGTCTCGTGACGCAATTAGGTGCTCTTCGTAGTGTGTGTCCTATCCACTAACTCCACCGCTTCTTCCTGATTTCCTCCTCCACTGGAATCTGATTTGTTCTTTCCCAAAGTAAGTTGTTTCTGATCGCGCCTGGCCAACGAATCCGAAGTATTTTGTGACGACAACTGCTAATAAACACTTGTATCTTCTTAATGATGACTTTCTTAGTTCTCCAAGTTTCCGCTCCATACAGTAGAACTGTCTTGACATTTGTATTGAAAATGCTGATTTTAGTTTTTGTTGAAAGTTGTTTGGAGTTCCAGATATTTTTCAATTGTAGAAATGCAGCCTTTGCTTTGCCAATCCGTGCCCTCACATCTGCATCGGATCCACCTTGTTTGTCAATGATGCTGCTCAGATATGTAAAGGTGTTAACGTCCTCCTTAAAAATATTCAAATTATTTTGTAATTTTCAGTATAAAGTTGTGCAGATTATTAAATTCTATTATAATTATAAACCGATGAATGTTAAACCAACTTTTGAAAGCCTTGAAACGCTAAAAAGTCATTTTGTTCCAATACGCATCCACAACACTATAAACAGGAATCGAATCGAATAACTTCAGTCTTTCGTTTTTATCGCTTCATCTCCTGACCAATGACCTAACATCCACCAGCGTTAATGTTTTTGTTCATTGAATCCATCATAATACTTGATAATCATTCATTGTCTTCGATGGGTTGAACTTCATCAGTGAAGCGAATAATCGTTTACTCACACTACCCAAGGTCCTCAGTTCGATTCGATTACCGTATCGATTATCTTATATGTATATATATTGATTGTGTGCTGACTGTTGTTGTAGAATACAATTTCTACGCTTAACAAGGCATCTGTTTTGTAGTTTGGGATTCAAGGTAGCCTACCTGGACGCTGGTTCATTGTCTCGTTCGCGTTTATCGACTAAGGTGAACTCGTAATAGTTTCAAGTGTACCTAGTGACGAGTGTAACAATAAGTATTGAATGTATTGTTTGAAATCATATATGTGTGTACATGTTGTGTAAGCCAATGACAAAGTTAAGAATTTTCACAATATACTCTATGATTTTCATATTTCATGATAACACACATGGATAGATGCTTAAGTAATAATCGTTAGTTGATGAAAAAGAATAATATTCTTTTAGATCGATATGCATTCAGGGTGAGCTGTTGTAGTGTAGTGAAGGAGAACACAGGTGAGGGCAACCGAATTGTATTTAACCAAAATTACGGAGTTACTCAGTAAAATAGGAAAATCATATCGTAAACGGTTAATTTGCAAAACATTAACCCATCATCAATCCATTGTCTGACATTTCACTATTCATTAGTTTCATACAAATTCCATTGTGTTCTTCTAACACTTCCTCCTTTCTTGATCTTCCCCCATCTTCTGCTGCCAGACATTACGTTTTCACTCGTGTCATATACTACTTATAAGTAGCGCGCACCACAGTAGCATCGTAGTGATTGGAGTTAATTTTTATTTACTCAAATTGTAGTCAATGGTCAAAGAGAAGATGATAGGTAATTATAATAATAATAATAATAATAATAATAATAATAATAATAATAATAATGATAGTAATAATTTAAAAATGGTGTCATATCATGCATTTATTATGAAAATCAGACGAGTATTAGCTTTCGTTAAATTGTCAACATGTTGCTTCAATGACGCATGGGTTGTAGATGTGAAGGCATGGATTAGTGAAGTAAGGGTTGCATTCCTACAGTTGCAGAACATCTCAAACTCCAAGCGACTATCATCCAAAAACAAGGTTCTGCTGTATCGAGCGGAGAATTGGAGAACCACCAAAGCTATCATCTAAAAGACAGATGTTTATTAACAGTTGTCTATGCAAAATACTTTTGATTGATTAGCCAGAAACTATCAGCAACAACCTACTGTGGGACAGAACGAACCAGATCACAGCTGAGGAAGACATCAGGAAGTAGCGCTGGGATTGGATATGACTTACAATGAGGAACGCACCCAACTGCATTAAAAGATAGGCCCTCAGCTTGAATCCTCTAGGCCAGCGGAAAAGAGGCAAACTAAAGAACCGGTTACACATAAAATGAATGAACAACAATCGGTTAGAACACAACCAAAACATCCATCTCAGAGAACGAAACACCAACACATTCATCCACCTGAGCTACAAATTATCTCCACCACCCAGGACAGAGTATGTTGGAGAATTATGGTCGGCTGCCTATGCTCGCTCAGGGGTTACAGTAGTAATTAATTACTTAAGTAAGTAAGTAAGTGCATAAGTAAGTAAGTAAGTAAGTGCATAAGTAAGTAAGTAAGTAAGTGCATAAGTAAGTAAGTAAGTAAGTAAGTAGTTAAGTAAGTAAGTGAGGAAGTAAGTAAGTAAGTAAGTAATCATCGTAAGTAAGTAAGTAGGTAAGTGCATAAGTAAGTAAGTAAGTGAATAAGTAAGGAAGTAAGAAGCAATGAATCTCTTTCCTTATCTCAACAGAAAAGAAAACTTAATAGTATACATTTAATTTCTTCCGATTATTTGAATAATGTTTTTCATTTAAAATCATGAATCGATCATTATGCTTATATGTCCCATACAAGAACGAAACGGCCATCCAATGCTTTCAAGTTTCTAATGGCTATCTAACAATGAAGTCATGATTTCAATGAAACACAAAAATCACCACAACTCTTTATTAAAAAAATGCTCATAAGCTCACTAGTAACTACCTACCTGCATGAGGAAATCTCGCCAAATTCTAGTGAGAAACTGTAATCAGTAGAATTTACTCCGTATTGGATGTGAAGCAGTTACTCACTGAAGACAACAGGTGAGATTGTGTAACATCACAGATTGATCTAATTTGGGCACTGACACGGGACTCAGTGTTCGAGAGGTTAAACATTCATGTGCTTGACCGAAGAAAGAAGGAAGAAAGATAGTGGCGGCCAGACCAAAACATGGCAGAAATCCATGAAGTCACTGACAAGTCGACTGAGTCATGTCGGTAGATGTAGACTACCTGGTTGGGGTCCACGAGACGAAAGTCACCAATGGTTAGAGACCTTGAATGACATGGCTCAAAATCGTTTGCAATGGCGCAAGTGCATCCATTTGTTGTGCTCTCTCAAATCCTAATCTTCTGGATTCGTCAGCACCTCTACCTTTGTCCTTCTAACCTTATCTCACTTAATTATACTTCTTGAATAATATCTTCAAACCCTAGTCTTCTTCATTACCATTAATACATCTACTATCTTTATCACTATGGGATTTGATTTGACATTTGCGTGTCTCTGTGCTAATGTGGTAGTATGGCAACATGAACTGATGTACATACGTACGAAGTTCTACGTTGCAACTGACTGACTGCTTGACCGAATGTCCTGTGCTTGATTCCCACGAGTGGGGGTTGTGGATGTGCACCACTAATAAGTCTCATACGAGGACTAAACAGCCATCCAGCGCTATCAGGTTTCTTTCTAACTTTGCTCTAAGATTGATCGATTCATAAATTCAATAAGTTTAAAAAAAGAAGAAGAATAATGCAATATCATTTATTATCATGTAACACTAAAAAATTTCACTTTTTCAAATGCTTTTTATTATATATCAATCTAAATTTTAAATGTGCATGATAGGAACAAAGTAAGAAAGCAAGCAAGCAATGAATAACAATGACCTCGCGGTATGTATCCTCTTCTCTCAATCAGGGTGTAACATAGTTGAGAAACGAATAAAAAAAACATATCCCCCTAATATTTTCAGCTACATTGATTCAATCAAATTTAAACTTTTCAACATTTTTAATTCATTGATCAATGTTCAATATATAGTTGTTTTTCCCTAAATTTCAATTATTGTCCATTTATTTTTTAAAAAAAAACATTTCTCTAAATAGATAAACAATTATTATTATTATTATTATTATTATTATTATTGTTATTATTGGAAAAGGTCATCTATTGAAAATTGAACGTTGACCTTGATAATAATGAAAATAATAATGATAATAATAATAATCATAAATTTCGATTAAAAACGTGATGACAGAAAAAAAAAATCAAAATTCGCAAATATTCCCTTTCTCTTCATTATTGTTCATCATTTCAATGATAGATAGACTGATGATATTTCTGTTTTATAGAGAGAATAAAAAAATCAAAAATTAAAATATATTTTATTTGTTAATTAATATATAATTATTATTATTAATTATAATAATATTATTATTATTAGAAATGTTTAGGAAATTGAAAATTTAATGAATGAATTGATTATAATGATAGATGAGCGTTAGAAAACTTGAAAGTACTAGATGACTGTTTTTGTTGGGTAAACGTCCCAAGGACGTTTCTATGATGTTGGATAAATAAACGAGAGTTGTATGTTTGATTGTATTGTGTGATTGCTGGGTGTTTGTAGAATATACTTTTTAAGCTTACCAAGTCTTCTTTGTACAGCTTGGGATTCAATGTAGCCTACCTGGACGCTGGTCAGTGGTTCGCTCCGTCTTACTTTATGGCTGTGAAACATGGCCAGTGAGAGTAAAAGATATTCGTCGGTTACTGGTTTTCGATCATAGGTGTCTTCGAAGCATTGCTCGTATATCGTGGGACATCCGAGTGAGCAACGCTGTTATTAGGAATCGGATGCTAGGTAAGAATGGCAGATCAATAGACCCAGTAGTGACACTTCATCAGTTGAGGTGGTTGGGACATCTGCTGCGTATGCCTAACCACCGACTGCCTCGACGAGCTATGTTTTGTGGTGTAGGAATAGGTTGGAAGAAAGTTAGGGGCGGCCAAACCAAAACATGGCAGAAATCCATGAAGTCATTGACGAGTGGACTTAGCCATGTCAGTAATTGTCGACTACCTGGTTGGGGTCCGCGAGATGATAATAATCGATGGTTGGAGACCTTGAATGAAATGGCTCAAAATCGTTTTCAATGACGCCGGTGCATTTATTCTTTGTGTTCTCTCAAATCCTAATCTTCTGGATTCTTCAACACCTCTAGTTTTGACTTTCTAAACTTTTCTCACTGAATCACATACTTCTTGAATAATATCTTCTAATCCTAACCTCTCCGACTACTTCTAATACCTTTACTACCTCTACTACTACTATTGGATTTGAATTGACAATTACATCTCTGTGTGTGCTGATGTGGTATGGCAACATGAACTGATGTACTTACGTACAAAGTTCGACGTTGCTGTATCTGACTGACTGACTGACAGGAATATTACATATAAATACTCATTCTTTCACCTTAGAAATTGAATCGATTCTTTGACCAATAATATGAATTCTTCCTTTTAGATGTTTCTAATTGTCATCTAGTGACATTCTTATTTGACTTCTTCTGAATGGCTCACGATGTCACCTATCCCATTTGAAAAATAGGTCAGATTTTCGGGTTAACAAGCAATTTTTTCAATTTTGTTATTGTATGGCTTCAAATACAGCCTTAATTATTCTCCTGAATGATTTTTCAGTCGTTGAGTAATGCTGTGTTTGGGTTTATTCATGGTTGTTTTCCTCATCATACTCTTCCCCACAAAATAACATTGGATCTTTGTATACCCACGTTATTGATAATATAAAATTCTTGTTTTATGTTGCATTTCTCATCAACCTATTTTACTGTTTTAATTCTTCTTCCTTTGAATAAAATATTGTTTAAGGTAAAAAGAGATCTAGTTAAATCAGTCTGTGTTAGGTGTGAAGCATTTACCCACTGAAGACAAGAGAAGATGTTGTGCAATACCTTAGACTGGTCAAAGTTAGATATCAACACAGTTGGATGACGGCTCAGTGATCTAGCAATCAGGCGTTCGCGAGCGAAACCACGGGTCCTAGGTTCGATTCTCGCGTATGGACGATCTGGGATACGAAATGTTAATGAACTCGTCCAGTGATTCTAGGTTTCTAATGTTGGTACAACACAGCGTGCACAAACCAAATCACACTTTGGAAGGTGTAGAAACCTTAGGCAGCAAAATGATGCGCAGTGTGGATCTGATGCAGATGGGATGGCACGGATCGGCTGAGTAAGAACAGTATTTTTAAAACTTAAGAAGATTCATAACTTAAAACAACTATCTGCCAAAACCAAAATCACAATTTTCAATACAAATTTCAAGATAGTTCTACTGTATGGAGCGGAAACTTGGAAAACTACGAAAGCCATCATTCAGAAGATAAAAGTATTCATTAATTGTTTTCCAGACAAATTACTGAGGATTAGTTGGACGGACACCATCAGTAACAACCTACCGTGGAATAGAACAAACCAGATTCCAGTGGAGGAATAAATAAGGAAGAAGCGCTGGAGGTGGATATGAGACATACTGCGGAAAGCACCCAAATGCGTCACAGGGCAAGCTCTAACTTGTAATTTTAAAGGTCAAAGGAGAAGAGGAAGGACAAGGGACACATCACGCCGAACAGTGGAGACAGACATCAGAAGAATGAGCGAAAATTGGAAAGAGCTAGAAAGTTAGACCCAGGACAGAGTAGGTTGGACAATGGTGGTCGGCTGCCTATATTCCACTGGGGGTAACAGGCGTAAGTACGTAAGTAAGTATCACTAAACTAGTTTATTCAAAGATTACCTACCCTCATTATATTTCATTAATACTTTACCGACTATTATTACTATTGATAATTTTGTTTGGAAAATCAAACTGACGTCTAGATGTGTTTATTTTCATTTTGACAACTGAATTCGACGCCAATTCACTTCCTTTGGATAATGTTTATGTTACGCATGCACGTAAACACGTCATTTGATATGCTTGAATTATTACAAGTTTACCGTTGTCAGTAAACGAGAGCGAGAATCCGGCGACACAACAGCCTACTTTAATTTAAGTGTCCCAAACCTCCATTGAATAAAAGAAGAAGATTTAATATTAAGTAGAACGTGTATTCAACAAGCATCCAGAAGGTACGAGGTCTGAGTCCAGAAGAAAATCAGGATCCTGGACCAGGGATATGGGTCCGGGTCCAGATCATAAAACATTACAGATAATGCATATTTATACAGTTAGGTCGAATTGTAAACAACATTGAAGTACGTGACATTGACACTTAAGACGACCATAAAATTGACCAGTAAGGAATTGACCAATAGAATTAGACTTACAAACTAATTCTCTTAGGATGTTGGATGAATATTCTAACAGTTTATTGAATTGAAAACACAAATAAAATATGTCACAGAGAAATCGTTTATTATCAGTGTATATTAGTCATGAATCAATCATTGTTAGACCGACATTAGAAATCTGAAAGCACTGGACAGAAATTTCGTCCTGGTATGTGACTCATCAGCTGTGCACATCCTCGACTCTCGCTACTTGCAGGATTCAGACTTAGGACCTTCGATTTGTCATTTAGTCGGTTAGACTATAGACCACTGAGCCAGCATCCAAAGGTGTTGCTGTCTAACTCTGATCAATCCAATGATTTTGAGCAACCTCATCCAAACGCACCTTTTTGAGTAGTTGTATGCCACAGTAGTGGAGGGAAAGACGAAAGCTAGACGGAATCTACGAGCTAAAAGTGTCTACCACATTATAAAACATCCACTTGAGAAACCTGCATGTTTATCGCTGTCTTCTTTGTGTCCTCATTTTCTGAAAACACCCTGGACAACGCCATAAATCTGGAGAAAACGTACTTCGCTTCGATTGGAAACTCAGGGCAGCACTGTTACACACCAGAGACTTACTTACTTACGCCAGTTACCCCCAACGGAGCATAGGCCGCCCACCAGTTTCCTCCAACAAACTCTGTCCTCGGCTTCCTTCTCCAGTTCTGTCCAATGTTTGTTCATTCCTCTCATATCTTTCTCTATTTCTCGGTGTAATTTGTTTCTTGGCCTTCCTCTTTTCCTTTTGCCTTGACGGTTCCAAGTGAGGGCTTGTCTTGTGACTCATTTGGGTGCTTTCTTCAATGTGTTTCCTATCCAATTCCACCACTTCTTCCTGATTTCCTCCAACACTGGAATCTGATTTGTTCTCTCCCACAGTACGTTGTTACTGATGGTTGTTGCACACCAGCTGCATACTATTTATAAGCTCAGTTGTAAGTAGTACACATCATACTAGGATAAAACACATGTTGAGCATTTTTTGGTTTTTAGTAGTTTTATAACTGAAGTTATAGGAATTCAATTTTTTCATGGTTTGGTTGATAGAAGAAATCTTATTTACACAAATCATTAGTAACATAATAGATTCCAACCCTCTGAATTGATATTTTGTTTAACTGAACAAGCGAATACTTATGTATGTTTTTTCATGATTACAATTTCAAGTGTCATTTCTAAGTGATCATTTTTGTCTTTCTGTTAAATTTTAATTTTAAATAGCGCTCACTATTGATAATCATAACAATAAAATTGGAGATTGAATTTTTGACAGTTCAACATAACAACAATCAGTTAAATTGATTGAACAATTGAACAAACGAACTACCAAAGACAAATGGGTGAGGTCGCGCAGAATCCCTAGATCAATCGGAGTTAGACATTAACACCGTTGGATGCCGGCCCAGTGGTCCAATGTTTAGGCGTTCGCGCACAATACCGAAAGTCTCGGGTTCGAATACTGTGAGGAGCAGGAGTCGTGAATGCGCACTGCTGATGAGTCCCATACTAGGACGAAACGGCCGTCCAGTGTTTCTAGGTTTCTAATGGTGGTCTGACATTGATCGATTGATGATTTCGAATTTTAAAAATAATGTCAATAATCGTCATTTAAAATTTATTGGTGGTTTCGTACTTTGCATTTGATGGTTTGGTTGTAGGGGGGATTATTTCATTGATCTCTTGAACTTCAAAGAGAAGTGTTTATCGTTTACCTGTTTCTAAAATAAAAAACAAACCCTTAGTCAGTTATTATTGTCTGAACGATCTGTTGATGGTGATTATTTGCATTGTAAAATGTTTCATCTTCACTTAGAGCTGAAGATAATTAACTTTGTTGAAACTCCATTTCTGTTAGAGTATGGTGTTGAGATGGTGGAGAAGTTTGAAGTTTGTGCTGCTGATGATGTTGTTCAGAAGAACAAAGAAAGCTCCACAACCAAACCACATCCAGCTCACAGAACCATACATCACCACAGAGTATGGTGTTTTAACGTTCTAGACATCATCATTGACAAACTTAAAAAAAGTGAAGTTAAAGAGTTTATTAGTAAGTAACTATAATCGAAGAATATCTGAAACGCAAAACAACTATCAACCAACATGAAAGTCACAATTTTCAATACTAACATCAAAAGAGTTGTTCTGTTATAGGAATTGCAAACTTGAAAAGCTACGTAAGTCATCATCCACAGGGCAAGTTGTCGATGCAAGATGCTGAAGATCCATCGGCTAGACACCATCAGTAAAAATTTATCCGCTTAGTGTTGTGGATGTTTGATCCCCAGAACTCACTTGGAAAAGGCCCTAATTGTGGATTTTGTGTTTTCGCGCATGGGCTGATCAGTTGACCCTGAGGTAACGTTTCCAACCTGGAAAATCCTTGACTGTTATGAGTTGATGTATTATTTTAGTACGCTATTTTGTGGCTCTCAGCAAGGGCGTTTCTATCATTGTATAAATAAACTCGATTTGTATGCTTGTCGACCTCATATTTTCTAGGTGCTTGTAGAATACACTTTCTAAGCCATATCAAGGCTTCGGATTAGAGTAGCCAATTGTGTCACTGAATCGTTTGTCTTCTCTCTCGTTTACTGGCTAAGATGAACTCCTAATATCATTCAAGCGTACCAGTTGCTGAGCATATCATTTAGATTACACAGTCATAAAGCACTCACTATCTGTTTATGAAATATTGATTAGTACAATAAATTCTCCGAAAATGACTAGCAGATTCTTCGACTGACTTTAAAATGATCTGGTTATTCAGCTTTTTGTACCTGTATCTCATCCTAAAACTGTCTAATACACAATTAACGACGGAGTAACCATCAACGATATACGATTAAATTTAAGGTATATAAAATAAGATGTAACTTACTTACGTCTGTTACCCTTCATGGACCATAGACAGCCGACCAATATTCTCCAACCTACACTTTTCTGGCTCGTTTTTTTAGTTCTATCCAACGTGTGTTTATTCTCCTGATATTTGTCTCCAATACTCGACAGATTGTGTTGCTTCATCTACCTCTTCTCCTTTGGCCTTGAGGATCTCAAGTGATAACTAACCTTGTAATGCATTTTCGGGATTTTCTTCAATGTGTGTCCTATCTGTCTGCATCATTTTTTCGTAATTTCTTCGTCTGTTGAAATCCGAATTGTTTTTTGTCCCACAGTAGGTTGCTGTTGATGGATGGTGTCTCGCTAACAGTTATGCAATATCCTATATGGACAATTGTTGAAAAATACCTTTATCTTTTTGTGGTGTGAGCTACTTATAAGTAGTATATGATGCGAGTGTAAACGTAATGTCTAGCAGCAGAAGATGGGGGAAGATCAAGTAAGGAAGAGTTAGAAAACAATGGAATTTGTATGAAATGCATGAATAAGTGAAATGTCAGACAATGGATTGATGATGGATTGAAGATTTGCAAATTAACGGTTTACTGAGTAACTGTGTAATTTGCGATAAATACAACCTCACCTGTGTTCTCCTTCACTACATTTTGCCTGTTGACTTTCTTGGTTCTCCAAGTTTCAGCTGCATACCATTGAACAACTTTTTCGACGTTAGTATTGAAAATGGTTACTTTTGGTGTTGGTTGATAGTTGTTTTTAGTTCCAGATGTTCTTCAGTTGTAGAGATGCTGCCCATAAATATAAATTTCTCAACATCTCCCAAAGCTTCTTCATCAAGTATGATTTGGTTGGCGCATGTTGTGTTGCATCGGAGAATCTTGCTTTTCCGTTTATGTATGTTGAGGCCAGCCGTTGCTGAAGCTGATGCTACGTTGGCCATCTTCATCTGCATTCGTTGTTGTGCGTATGATCAGAGAACTATGTTATCTGCATCCGAGCAGTCGACTGTCTCCTAGACATCCCTCAGATGTTGACGTCTTCCTAATCGAGTTGATTACCAGGAGAAAGAGAAATGGTGAGAGTAAGTACCTGTGCCTGACATCGGTCTTCTTCCTCCAAAGTGGTACTTACAGTTTAATTAGTCATAAGAATTACGTACGATGTTGACTAACTTTTTAGGTACACCGTAGTCTCGAAGAAGCTTACGTAATCTAATCCAATCTTCACTGTGAAATGCTTTCTCGTAGTCAAGGAATTTCATGTAATGTGATGAATCCCTTCAGTTAGTTGTTCTGACATGATCCATAGTGTGTTGATTTGATCGGTACGCGATTGATCCTTACCAAAATCCAGCCTGCTGATTTCGAGGTTGCGCGTCTACTAAATATTTCATTATTCTTAACAATACTTTGTGGAAGATTCTTTCTGATACTGAGAGTAGAGTGATTGATACCTCTCACGCTGGCTGAGATCGCCTTTCTTTGGTATCTCAATGAGGTTTCTGTCTTTCTCGTCTATTAATAACCGTTCTTCCTCCCAAATCTTGCGCATCACTAATAGAAACAGGCTTCAAATATATTCTAAGGATCTATCACAATAACATTGTGGTGCGAGCTACTTATAAGTAGTATATGACGTGAGTGTAAACGTAATGTCTGGCAGCAGCAGAAGATGGGGGAAGATCAAGAAAGGAAGAGTTAGAACACAATGGAATTTGTATGAAATGCATGAATAGTGACAATGGATTGATGTTTTGCAACAGGAACAGTCCAGTTCGATATGATGGACTGATATTTTGCAAATGAACGATTTACGATATGGTTTTCCGATTTTACTGAGTAACTTTTTTTATTATTTCAACAAAACTATACAAAATTATTTTCTATCCGTTGTCATTGGTAACCAATCCATTTTAAGAAATAATCCTTTTTTTCATTAAATATCATAAACTCTGATCAATTTTACTGATTATTTTAAATAAAAAGTCAAAGAAATACACTATATATCTTCATATTAAAACAATATTCACCATTGAAACTCTCAATAAACACTTTAATTAAAATATTCAATTTGAAGTAAAACTTCTAATTATGATTTAATTAAATATTTCACGTAATTATGGCATAAATGATTATTGATTAACAAAATATCAAACCCAAGATCTTTGGTCTCATTGTGGTGCGCGCTACTTATAAGTAGTATATGACGCTAGTGTAAACGCCCCTAACTTTCTTCCAACCTACTCCTACACCACAAAACATAGCTCGTCGCTGCAGTTGGTGGTTAGGCATACGTAACACATATCCCAACCATCTCAACTGATAAAGTTTCAATACTTCGTCTATTGATCTGCCATCCTTACCTAGCACCCAATTCCTAACTACAGCATTGCTTACTCGGTTGTCCCACGGTATACGAGCAATGCTTCTTAAACATCTATGATCGAATACTAGTAACCTACGAACATCTTCTACTCTCACTGTCCATGTTTCACAGCCATATAGGAGAACGGGGCGCAGTACACTCGTCCTTTAGTATACACTCGCCTACGCCATAAGTGACGCAGGTTGGCAAAAGCCAATCGAGCCTTCTGTATCCGTGCTGAGATTTCGTCAGTCACCAGTCTATCAGCGCTGATGAGACTTCCCAGATAAGTGAAGTGGTCAACACGCTCGACTACTTCACTCCCTATCACTAGTTCAGACGCCGACGCAACCCAGTCTTGAAGCAACATTTTGCATTTCGAGGGTGAGAACCGCATCCCGAACATGCTCGCTTTGTTGCCTATGATAGTCAAAAGACTGCATTTTGTCAGCGTCTTCACCGAATAGAATTATGTCATCGGCATATTCTAGATCAGTAAGCGATTTTCCGTGGTAGAAGGTCAACCACTGATGAGTCTTTCTAAGAACTTTTTTTCAATAATATTCATTAGTTACCCAACTAGTAGTAGAAACCTAAAGGTTATTGTCATGATACTAGATCACTGAGCCATAACTTAAATCCAATCAACTCATCATATAAGTTGATAATCATTGAGTTACAATTGACCTTCATTTCTTTAGATGAATTCTACTGTAAATGAAACAGAAATTTTATACAAAATAACTTTTTATCAAATTATTAAGTAAATGTGGAATATATTCATTGACATAGAAAACAGAAAAATTGTTGTTATTGTTGCTGCTGACGCCTCGAACATTCATCATGAAGATTGATAGAAAAGGTCCAGTGTGATCAGATAAAATTAAAATGAACTATTAATCAAGACAATGAGAGAAATAGAAAACAATCAGTTGAGTTTAAAAGTTCCATAGAGAAAAATAAGTAAGGAGAACAGATTTCTATTGGAGAATTTGAAGTTGGATTACTGGCATTTGGACCATTGTTAGCTTACCATTAGAAAGCTGCAAAAACACTGAATGGCTATTTTGTTCTAGTATGGGATTTTAATCACCAATGCACATCCACGACTACTGTTCGCCAGAATCGAATTCAGGACCAATGATATTGCGCGCAAATACTTAACCATTAATCTGCTAAACCAGCATCCAGCGACTACATTGGTTTGGTTCGGTGCCTATCTCGGATCTGATGCACATGTGAAGACGCCGAACAGCGAAGCAACGGCATCATTTCTACAGATGGACAATAGTTGGAACTTGAAGCAAATATCAACCAACAACAAATTCACGATTTCCAAGACTGTTTTACTGTATGAGGCAGAAACTTGAAGAATTACGAAAGCCATCATCCAGGAGATACAAATCTTTATTCACATTTGTCTACGCAAAATACTTTGGATCAGTTGGCTAGACACCATCAGCAACAACCTACTGTTGGAAAGGGAGAAATCAGGAAAAAGCGTTCTATGTGGATGAGACACACGTTTAGGAAAGCACCGAAGTTCACCTAAGGACGAGCCCTCAATTGGAATCCTCAAGACCAAAGGAAAAGAGGAAGGCTGACAAACATGTATGAGAAGAATGGATACCAGTTGGATAGAATTGGAAAGGATGTTTCAAGACAGAGTGGTTCAGGGAATGTGGTGGTGTTTCGTTCTCTCAGCTGGTTGTTTTGGTTGTGGAGCTTTCATTGTTCTTCTGAACAACATCATCAGCACAAACTTCAGATAGAAGTGAAGCATTCAAATTTCTCGTAGCTGGCTCTGTTAACCTCGATCTTGATTGGTTGCTGTTGACCTTTAACCTGTCGTTTTTACAACTTTGTTTTGATTGCATCCTCCTTTTGATCTGTTTCTTGATCCTGTGTCGCCTATGATTTTTCTGATTGGTTTATAAATTGGGTCAATGTCGATGTGTTTGTTGATTGCTGATTGACCTGAGAATGCCAAACTTCTAAAAATTCTCTAGTGTTCTTTGTCCTCCCCCTACCCAGTATTTCCACATTGTTCCAATCAAATGTGTGTCCATAATTGCCGGTATGTATTGATATAAGTAAAGCGTTGTCGTGGCGTTTGACTGCTAATTGATGTTCACATAAACGGAGCTGAAGAGGTCGTCCACTTTGTCCTATGTAGTGTTTTTCACAGTTTGAGCAATTTATTTTGTAGATGATATTTGGTTTTTCTTCCTTTGTCATTCTGTCCTTTGGTCTACATAGGATTGATTGAAGTGATTCGGTTGGTTTGTGTGCCACACCTATTCCAAATGGTTTCAGTAGTCGTGCTGTATGCTCCGATATGTCTTTGATGTATGGCAGGATGATGCGTTTATTTGTTCCTGTGCTTGATTTCGCTTCTGATGATAGTTTTGGTTGATGTTTTTTGATGAAGTTGCGTGGATAGCCGTTCTTTTGGAAGATAGTCATCAGGTGTTTTTCCTCGTTTTTTAATGCTTCGTATGTGCTGCAGTGTGTGTTCGCTCTCCTGAACAATGTTTGTATGCGGTTGATCTTGTGGGTTCTTGGGTTGTTGCTGTCGTAGTTGAGAATTACGTCTGTGTGGGTTGGCTTCCGAAATACTTGAGTTTCTAGTTTTCCTGTGTGATTAGTACATCCAGGAATGATAAGCTGTTGTTTGATTCCTTTTCCATCGTGAATTTGATGTCATCGAAGACGTTGTTGATCCGATTGTAGATGTTCTCCAGCTCATTCCTTTTGATAATAACGAATGTGTCGTCTACATAGCGAACCCACATTTTTGGCTTGATCACTGGTAGAATCGACGCTTCCAGTCTCTGCATTACCGCTTCGGCGATGAGTCCTGATATTGGTGATCCCATTGGTGTTCCTTTTATTTGTTCGTAGACTCTGTTGTTGAATTGAAGATACGTTGTGAAGCATAGGTTGATGAGTTCAAGCAGACTTTGACTCAGAAGCTTTGTGTATTTGTGCAGATTTGTGTCGTTGATGAGGAGCAGAGAAAGAGTATCTTTCGCTAAGCTTGGCTCTATTGAGGTTAATAAGGCTGTTACGTTGAAGGATATCATTATTTCGTCGTTGTCAATTTGAATCCTCTTGAGTTTATCCAAGAATTCTGTGGCTGACTTAATGGAGTAGTTGGATCTGTCCATCAGATGTTTTAATATCCTTGAAATTTCTCTTGAGAAGTAGTAGGTCAAGGTTACGGAGAGGGATACATTGGGGCGTAGTGGAATGTTGGGTTTGTGGAGTTTCGGCCTACCGCAGAATCGTGGAATCACTGGTCCATTGATCTTGTTTTGATATTTTTCGTGCTTTGACTAGCCTATTTAGAGTCCTTGAGATTTGATTTTCCAACTTTTTCATAGGGTTTGTATCGACTGGTTCAGGTAATGCTGGTCGGCGGCCTTTGCTTCACTAGGGGTAACAGGCGAAATTAATGGCATCCAACAGTCTAGATGTCCTATACTAGAACGAGATAGCCATCCTGTGCTTCCAGGTTTCATACTGTGTGTGGTCTAACATTGAACAATCCATGATTTCAATGAAACTCACCAATCTTCACAACTTCATTAATGAAAAAGATATTTATTTATTTACATATAGAATCAAAAATAACTATCATTAAAAACATTCTAATTATTTTTCAAAATATTTTTATTTATTTTTCGCTTCCAACAAAACAAAAAAAACACTTAATTTGCTTACAACATTTCGATTGTTTAAGTGTTTAGTATTTTTCCTCTTTTTAATCTTGGCTCCTCTTCCATAGTTTACATTTTCAATGGTACCATCATAACAAAATTACACTGTTTTCTTTTCAAAGAGTATTTCCTGTAATTTTACGGAAATGGGAAAATACAATAAAGGAAACTATATTTAACAGAAATCTCATTTATATTAAATTAATCTCTTACACTAATAATTAATTTAGGAAATGTTAATTATTTTATTCAGCTTTAGTTAATTAAACTATTAACATTCTGTGCTGTCGTCTGATAAAGTTCGTTTGTACAGATTGACTAACTTAACTATATGTAGATGAGTTAGAGAGGATAAAAAACAAATTATCTAGGAAAGAGAAGTATTACCGCCAATTAACCGAATAGTTATGTTCACTATTCATGCGAAAATAAGTCGCCAAATTGATCTAGTTATAAGTAATGTAAGTGAGTGATTGGTGGCCATGATTAAATGAATAAAGTACCTACTTATATATATATAAGTAGTTCTGTGACACTATGTCAATTTGTCAGCTACAACGTACTAATTCGTATCTACATATATCTGTTCAAGTTATCATACCCTAATGGTGGAGGTAGTAGAAGTATGAGCAGTAATCGAAAAGATTAGGGTTTCAAGATGTTTCTTCAAGGATTTTAATCTAGTGAAATAAATTCCAGAAGAGAAAGATCAAGGTCATAAGCAAATTCAGAGTAGAATTTGGGAGAACAGAAAGAGTGAATGCACCTATGTCATTGCAAACAATTTTGAGTCATGGAATAGAGGGTCCCTGAACATGGGCTACTATTGTTTCGTGGAGTCTACACTTACCAATATGACTCAGTCAGCTTGTCAGTGACTTGATGGAATGGGTCATGTTTTGATCTGACCACCCCTAACTTTCTTTTAACCTTACTTCTGTCATACCAATCTGCAGTTAGTGGTAAGATTTTGCCGTCAGACGTTAAGTTGCTGCTTTTGGTTTTACCGTTGTCCAATCGTAGAACCTATTGGAACATATTTACATATATACAGACGTACTTTCAACCCTGTCGGTTGTAGGCAGAAACTACCAAAGACAAATGGGTGAGGTCGCTCAAAATTCCCTGATCAATCAGAGTTAAACGCTAACATCCGTTGGATGCCGACCCAGTGATCCAGAGATTAGGCATTTGCGCTCAAGACCAAACGTCCCAGGTTCGAATCCTGCTAGGTGCAGGAGTCGTGGATGCGCACGGCTGAAAAGACCCACACCATAACGAAATGGCCGTCCAGTGCTTCTAAGTTTCTAATGGTGGTCTAACTATGATTAACTGATGATTTAAAAAGTGTAAAAACAATAATCTCCATAACTGTAGTTGAAAAATCGTACTTTACAATATTTCTAATCGTCGTCAAATAACCATCTCGTTTAGCCAGTTTCAATTGGCTCTCTACATCACAAGTTTACTTCCATAATATACCATTGTTGAACTTGTTAGTCATAACTTTCGTAGTCGTCTCGTCTACCTATATGTATGCTTCTCAATGTGTTTCATATTATACAGACGATCATTTCAAGGGTCATTATTTGACTCGGTAGGCAAACTAACGTCCATTTCATTCATTCACATAATCTGTTTGTAGAATTAACATACATTTAATATAATATTCCAATACAAATTCCATACCATACCTTTTACAATGCGTTGTAATGTAAACTTGTTATCTAACGAATCTATTCTAAAGATATATGCGAAATCAATCACATGAACTACTTGTTACATATTACTTAAATCTCTTGTAAAGTCAGTCACTTGAGCGAGTCAATTACACTAAGTATTCATGTAAAATAAACCTATCTAATCACATGTTTATGGGTTTAAGGTTTTTAAGTGAGTATGATCTTAAGAGATTTTCTTTCTTTTTCAAGACCGATCGTCAATTTAAATGGTGTTCGTTACGATAGAATCCAAAGCAAATGTTACATCCTGTTTGAGATTCTGGAACTGGGCTTACTGATATATATATCATTGTTAGTCATTTTAGTTACATTGTAATTATTTTGACGTGCATGTCTACTCATTATTATATACAATACATTTTGCGCGCCGCTACGCATCGAAAGTGTGAACGCTTTCCAGGGGGGGGGGGCTCTTGTAGTGGGACTATTTTGTGAAGAAAACATGATTGATGACATGTACATATTTATTATTGAACATGTGTAACAATAACTGTTTCATTGTACATCTTTTATTTATCTGTACTTGAAGTCATAATTCAAGCGCCAATCTCGCCAACCTCGCCAACGCTGTGGCTTTATTGATCATTTCATGTTATTTCGTCGTCTGGCTGAACACGTGATATTATCACGTGATATCACGCGACTTCCAATCAATAAATATCATTATTCTATAATTGACTTTCTGTGGTTCAAACAAGTAAAAACTCCCAAACGAATTTGAAGTGGAAGTGGAAGAAGTGTTTTTGGTACAGTTAAACAACATGAGTACAATAATGTTTATTTTTCACAAATCGTATTTTCTTCGTAGAAGCGTTTCACTACAAATGATTGCTTGAAATAAACCCACCCAAACGAATCCGTATTTGGCTTCTTATTACCGCCGTCACACGGTCCTTGTTTGCCTAAGTTATAAATACGGAAACAAAAGAGAAGATGTATTTCACAGCATACTTGAACGTTCTTAAATAAGGGAGTCAGGAAGCGGGCCACTAAAGTAATGAGTTCTACTTCGAGTTTACCGCAGCCACAGAGTGTTGAGCCCGATAAGGAACATAACATAGCCACTATCCAATATCCAATATCTTTTTCACGAACTAGAAGAAACCAGTTGATTTCTTTGCGTTCGATTATTGTTCTTTCGGTACGGTTCCAGGTGTTAGTTAGTGTCCAATGAATGGATGGAAGTCTAGCCACTCGACTGTCTAATTCTAGCAAGTTGGCAGTTGGTTGTGAGTTTGTATGAACCATAAAGTTCCTTTCCTCTTGATAAACTTATAATGTTTAGCTCGCACAAAGCAAGAACTAATTAGTAAACTCTGTTACAATCTTTAATTTAACAAAGTCTATCTATAACTTGATTCAAGTATTCGCTTTGTGTGATTCCTGAATGTGCTTTTCAGTTTTGAATCTGAAGACACTAATACAAAGTTATCTCGGCTGTATTGTTTGTCTGGTAACCATTCAGCAAGACAAATTAATGGGGATTGTTACATATTAGTAGACCAAATATATGTAACACCTAGCTTTCTATAAGCTATTATCTATTCAGAAGAAACGTTTAGAGCACCTCAACTACATTTCAGTTTGTTCACGTTTAGGTTGGTCAAGCCCTGTTTTGACCTATGCATCAGACAGCGTCATTCAAACTGCAACAACTTGTCTGCATCATTCCACTTTCATTGCTGTCACGCTTATATAAGTGTTCATACTTGAACATTAATTACAGCCTATGCATTTGTTGATTCTACTAGATTTAGTGCTATTTGCTTGAATAATTTAGTGACTCATTCATTTTCCTGTATATATATTAATTCTATTCATTATTTTCACGGCATTCGCAGATCATTTCGCTCTCGGCCCGTATACCTATGGTTTTGTCAAAATGTAGTGCAAGAGTAGACGTTATCAAGGCTTCTTAGCAGTTTCTGAATTTTAAACGTCATTGGGCGTAATCTAGTATCGGTTATCAGGAATAGTAGTGTAGTGGAACACTTCTACGAAGAAAATGCGATTTGTGAAAAATAAACATTTATAACTGTACTCGTTATGTTTAACTGTACCAAAAAACACTTCTTGCGCGCAACGTTCTTTTCGCGTCGCTGCCATTTTTCATAACGCGCTGCTCTTTATTTGATGCCTACTTACTCCTTCAATAAAAATTCGGGCATGAATTTATTTTTGATTTATGTGACGGATAGTATGAAACATTTAATAGTGATTTCAACCAACCTCGACTCGGTAACCACTAAACTAGTATACGAAGTTAAGTAATTGTATCGATCATTCCGTACAACATTTCGAATCCTGAAACGCTGTGAAATTCAGCATGATTCTAAGAATCTGAAAGACAGAAAAACGTAAAGAAATTTCCTTTGCTAAATCGCTAAGCAGGAACAATACAACTATGTTTTTGTATGAACGTAATATCCTTTCGTAAGTGGATTTACAGGTGTGAGTGGATTCACCTCCCATACATATAATTCCTGAAGTAATATTTATTTCCTAACTCTTTACATCTAACTTTACTACTGATGCTTTTTGTATGGAGTATATTTTTGTTTATCTTTCGTTTGTTTAAGATTATAATGAATATTTCGCTTAAAACTAATAGATTGTAACCAACTTTCTAATGTCATTGAGATTTTTATTGGCTATTCTATCATCATGTTGGATAGTTGTCCTCAGATTGTTGTGTGGATTTAATGATTTCGTTTTGTATAACCAAGATCCAAATGCACTTCCAAATTACGTGGAACATTTTTCACTTGTAACCGATAATCACTTGCATAAACTATGCAATCATTGTGTACTAATTAGTTCATTGTCGGTTGTTCACTTTTGAAGTAATCTAACTTGCAATGTCCGCTACGATTTTTCTCTCGGTATAAACTGACGAATTTAATGTTTAATGTATGACAGTTGAGTTTCATCTTGTGTTATTCAAACCAGTGCATACAGAGTTCAATTTGTGTCTATTAATACTTATTGGGTTTTTGGTATCGTACTTTTACAAGATTAGAAAAGTAGCATGTTTCGACGACTTTGAACGGTCTATCAGCCAGTCAGGGAATGCTGTTGACTTATAAAACAGTCCACAGCCAAAAGGCATGAAATATCAGTGGAATAATAGCTTCTAACTGAATAATAAACCCACATATGTCGAACTGTTTTTCATGGTGGAAGAAGGTCAAGTTCGCATATTAAATGTCCAGATATTGCTCAGTGTTACAGTGCAACAACCTATATCAGGTAGTTACGAACTAGTCAGATATATCAGTTAGAATTCAAACATAATATGTAAAGTAGGTATACACTTTCTCACTTTGTTTAGCCATCACATTTTATATCATCGTATTCTGAATGTCGGAAGATGTATTTGTTTTAATTATAATCCCCCTGCTCTTTGCGCTGCTGAAAAAGTCCTGCTCCAGTCATGTTGCTCGCAGTGGACATTTATCTAGACAGTTTAAAGTGAAATCTAAAATTGATGACGATAATGATCTAACAGGTAGATCCAAGTCTCTCATTGCAGGGACTATTCACCAGCAACGTGTGCCTGTAAAGATTTTCGGTAGGTTTTCTATTTTACGGAACCACGAGCGTATGAACGAAATTCGTTAGGACTTAATATTGACATAATTGTTTTCAAAGTACCGCATTTAGCTTGTCAGTGTCTTTTGTTTCCTTCTAACAATAATCTCGTCAAGCTGTTTAATATTTTCTTAGTATTTCATCTAAACACGTTTACTTGTATCATATCAATTATACGTATGTTCAGCATAGAGAAAGCG
The DNA here is from genome assembly GCA_944470395.2 of Schistosoma turkestanicum. Taxonomy (NCBI): domain Eukaryota; kingdom Metazoa; phylum Platyhelminthes; class Trematoda; order Strigeidida; family Schistosomatidae; genus Schistosoma; species Schistosoma turkestanicum. Next base: position 42,912,573 of record OX103974.1, on the reverse strand, counting down.
TGAAATTTAACCTTTAACTGTAACCATGGGATGTGAAGTACACTGAGAACATTCTCACTATAACCAAAGGTTGCTAGAAGCGCATGTGTTCTTTCATCCACCGTGCACTTTCTCAAATAACTTTCAAAATTCGTTTTCGGGTTAATTTGTATTTTGGTAGCATTACTATACAGAAGATGATGTTGGCGACATTTATATACTAACACTGCTTACAAATGAAAAATTCCTTCAGTTTTAAAATCCATAACCTTGTTAAGGAAAACTAGCAGTTACTCTTGGGTTTTGTAAAATTCTTGGACGCGGATAAGAATATTTGACCTACTTATATGACACTATTTAGTCGTGTCCCAAATAAGAAAACCTCACCCTAAATGTAACTTATTCAAAATTTTCTCCTACTATCCCTTACTTTTTTTTTCAGGATGTCTTAACCTCACGGAGGTCTTGCAACTTATGTAAGGGAATAGACAAATAGCGCCAATATACAGAATTAATTATTGACGATATTTGACTCCTATACCCCCGCAGATTTAAAAATTGTAATGTGCACGAGATACAGTACATAGTAGTCTCAAAATGACAAATGATCGCACAATAATCACGTCGTTAGAAGATCCTGTTCTGTATATCTGTTCTACATCTAACTGTAGTAAAGGGTCAGCAGTTATCTCATAAGATATCCTTTCAACCACACTACTCAACCTGTGGAGCAGCAGACGATTACAAACCAAATATGACTAGAACATGCTTAACCAGAATAGATGGATGAGATATATCACGTGAAGTTTCGATACGTTCGAACAGTTACAACAACACCACTTGCGCCAGTATTTTGATCACTTAGTTTTAAGTAGACATAGCACATGTAGTTGTAACATCCTTAGCTCTAATTTAACTTGCTTTTCTCACCTGGTATTCAGTAATGTTCAGTTGCGTGCACAAACATTTTATGCGTTCAGAAAAATTCAAAACATTCTGGTCCCTTCGTTGACCGTATGTTTTTCATAACTGATTCTTTCAGACTCCTAAATCCTGTATTTGTTTTGAATTTCTCATATACTTTCGTAGATATCCTTCTTTATGTGATAGTTTACGCACTTCATATTATGTAATTTCAGAGGACTGAGCGCACATATTTATTTTATTCTGGCTTACTGATATCAAAGAAGACATGACATCTCGTGAAGGTTCGGAAGTACAAACTTATGATATATTCTGCTTTTTTGAGCTTGAGGTTTGAATAACTAAACAGCGGGGTTTATAAAAGGTGCGTAACAAGGTTTGTTTACAATAGTTAATAATAATATATGTTATCAATTTGCACCCATCGTTCATACTGCTCTTGATTTTTCGAATCACACAAACATTTTATTCAACATCTTATGCAAATTATATTACAAAGCAAATCTTGGTATATAGGTAAACTTGAAGGATCTGTGTAGTTTTCGGGAAAAGGTAAGCCATTCCTTCATTTTCAGTGCAGTTAAAAGTGGGAATTTTTTATAACAAGGAAGTATTAAGGATACACTACACTATTTGCCCTAGCCTGGAGAAGAAGGCGAAAAGTTAATTTGTATGCATCGAAATAACCTTTCTCTTTGGGAAAACGAAAGTATTAACCTAAAATTTAAGTCGTAAATTGCGAAAATTTAGAAATTTGACAAAATGTCCTCATTGTATACGCTTTTCGGTTCGCTTTAAAATTACCTTATTTGGACTTGTGTTTAACTGATCCCTAATTATTATTATATAAAATGATTTGACAACTGTGTGTGACTAGATTTTGCACAATGTGCAGCGTAAATGTATCAAATTTCTCAGATCAATCACGTCATTTCTTTACTTGGAATTATTACCTCTATTCACACAAACTTTGCCAAAAAAATTTTCCTGGACTCTTAAAGTCCGATTTTATAACCTTTTATTTTTTGCATGTGTATAAGCATCAAATTGGCCAGTTCTCAATAAAATTGACCAGATTGCCTTCTTTTCTGCCATATTTACACGTTAGATAGTCGAATTCTTGCAAAACTGTGATGACCTATATACTTTGAAGTTTCGTTTTTAGTTCCCCAGGTTAACTAAATTGCTATGTGCTTGACGTAAATCAAAATAGTCGCTTATTTCAAAACAATTTATCAACTACTCTCTCATAAGTAGCTGTCTGTAGTATTTGCATAGGATATCAAGACAAATAATTACATTGTGGTTTCTCCCTATTCATCAACCTTGCCGTGTCTTATTAATTGTAAAAGTTTCGTTAACTAAACACTGATAATCATAAGCACATTCAAATGTAGTAAATGTGTGAATTGTTTTAAATTACTGCGTCGTAGCGAAATGGATTTATGAAGACTAATTCTAAAGTAAAAGGATTGACAATATTAGTGATAGTAGAAAATATTATCTATCTATCATATAGTTCAGAAAAAAATGGGTGGATTCGCGCTACTAAAAGCTCAAAACAGTTTTAGTATCCTAGTTGTAAAGTTTGACAAAAAGTGAATGCGATCGCTGCATTGTGACTTGTCGATCACGTTACACTACTTTATAATCGTACGTTTATTTTACTCCAGATGACTTAGTGTAGGAATTTAATATCCCCAGCAATAAGACGTCGAGCTGATATGTTAATAACTCTGACAACACTATTAAAACTGTTGCAAAAAATAACACTATACTTATAACCCAATTGGCTGTATTTATGTTATTGCTTTTGGTCAGATCCCATAGGATTTTTCACCTAATCGAATGATATGGCAATCCATGATGAAACTCTCTTGTATATAGCCCAAAGGATAAAAATCCAGATCTGTGCTCCTCGTACGTCTTTAATTCTATCCTAAGTATTTGTTGAATCGCATATAAACACATTTAAAGTATGTTTATCTTTTAAAATTTGGAAAAATTAAAATATACTTTCAAATTTCACAAGTTTTCTGAATATCTTATGAAAATATTTTTGATAAGACTGACTTAACATTCATTTATATTGATGCTACCAACTGTTGGTGTAAGCTTCGATGTTACTTATTTCTGTTTAGTAGATCAATTTGTTAGATGGTATACTAGCTGTTTCAAATATATTTTTTATGGTTTTACGTAACAAAGCATAAGTTTTCACACAAATGCAGTTTCGTTTCCTATGCTATTACCTATGAAAACTTGAAAATGCACATACTTAAGAATCCTTTAAATTAAAAAGGAGTAGTCGATAATTTTTCCTACTGTTTGTGTTCTACACCACAGATTTCTGCAGTCACCTTACTTACTACCTTGTAGATTCAAGTCTCGGCCAGTAAAGTTCATTCATAAACATATCACGTTGTTTGGCTGCCCCACTTAAGCAGAACTTTAAGCTCATTTTCTCTTTTATAATCTCCAGTCTTTTAAATAAATAAATAAAGTCAACAGAGGTAATTTACAAACTTGCGTTTATTTAAGATGTTTTTTTCGGAACAAACGTAAAGCAAACTGCTTTTTAACAAAGTAACATCAAACAAGTATCTACATATTTATTTATATTACTAACTAGTTTTTTTCTTGTGATTGTCATTAAAGTTCAACAACTTGATTTATGAATATTTTTTTCCGATTATTTCTTTTCAGTTTACTGTTTTGGAATTTATCATTAACTGTTGCTTTCATCTTTATATCGAATTGTGTCAATAACAAATACTTTATTTATAATCCAAATAGTGGGGAAAAAAACCTCCCTCATTGTACTCTTCTCCTTGATTTATTTTGAACAATGGAGAGTAAATCTGACGAAAAGAAGAATCAAGATATTGAACTTACTCCATCGGATATCGCCAAAACTTATCGAACTACTGTCCCTGAAGATAATGAATATATAGTTAATAAAGATACTGATAGTATTTTAAAAGATTCCACCAACGAGTCAAAGCGAAAATGGCGACTTGAAGGTGTAAATATTGTTGTATTATCTGTGATCATTTTATCAACTGCTATAACTATAGCTTTAATTTTTAGTATTATTTTTGGACAACCTCAGGTAATGCACGCGCTTACCTTAAATTAATCAGTTTTTTTTTAAAAATAAAGGTTGCACCTAAAGGTGCTGTCGCAGTGGATGATGATTATTGCGGACAAATCGGTTTAAATATAATGCAAAAGTATAAAGGAAATGCTGTGGATGCAATGGTATCGGTTATGTTATGTTTAACTGTAACTCGTCCTGATGTTGCAAGTAAGTTGAATTTTATTAGTAATTCATATCTTTTATTTGTATCAATTGTATGGAAGCGAAATATATATATATATATGTGTGTGTGTGTGACTTAAGTCGTTTCACTTCTCCCATTCTTGGATTCCATGTACGAATGGAATTCTATTTGACTTATTCTATTGGCATCCTGTTTGATAGTTCGAACTGTTGGATTTTGTCAAAAAGTGTTATGTAATGTTCTGACCGTAGCTGATACTTTTACGTGGTGGTCGAGCTTGCCTATCGTGATGACTCGACCGAGATATATTGGCCGGAAATATGTTCCTGTAGGTTATACCTTGCCAGACAGGTCGATTGGAGAACGATATGACTAAAAGCAGCAACTCAATGTCTAAGGGCGAAGTCATAACTGTTGACTGTAGAGGGATGTGACAGCAGTAGGTTACGGGTTTTCGATCATAGGTGTCTTCGAAGCATTGCTCGTATACCGTGGGACAACCGAGTAAGCAATGTTGTCGTTAGGAAACGAGTACTAGGTAAGGATGGCAGATCAATCGATGAAGTGGTCAAACTTCATCAGTTGAGGTGGTTGGGACATGTGTTGCGTATTCTGAACCAACTACTGCCTCGACGAACTTTGTTTTGTAGTGTAGGGGTAGGTTGGAAGAAAGTTAGGGGCGGCCAGGCTAAAACATGGCAGAAATCCATGAAGTCATTGACTAGTGGACTGAGCCATGTCGGTAATTGTCGACTACCTGGTTGGGGTCCGCGAGATATTAGTAATCGATGGTTAGAGACCTTGAATGACATGGCTCAAAATCGTTCGCAATGGCGCCGGTGCATTTATTCTTTGTGTTCTCCCAAATCCTAATCTTCTGGATTCTTCAGCACCTCTAGTTTTTACTTTCTAAACTTTTCTCATTGAATCGTACTTCTTGAATAATATCTTCTAATCCTAACCTCTCCGATTACTTCTAATTCCCTTACTACCTCTACTACTATTGGATTTGAATTGACAATTACATCTCTGTGTGTGCTGATGTGGTATGTCAACATGAACTGATGTACTTACGTACGAAGTTCTACATTGTAACTGACTAACTGACTGACTGATGTGACAGCAGTAAGGCGTTTCTCTCGGATAACCAGCATCTGCAGCGATGCTGTTGCCTTCTCACAACGGAAGGAAGGGGTTAAAATGTCACACCTCACCTTACCTCACGGTTCTCCATCTCCGGTGGTAAGGCCTTTTAAAAAAGAGCGGAGCTAACACTATACAAACTTCGCATAAAAAGACCGTGCGTGACGGGCCTCAAGCAGTTGTTCCTTGGGTTCTGCGGTCACGCTCTCAGGTCTTTAAAACCAACACTGATCCAACTTCCTTTTCAGACTCTTCAAGAAAACAGCCTTCAACGATGTGGGCAGTCGGGAAGTGTAATCTACTCTCATACTTGTAAAAGCACACGGAGCCAAACTAGTCACATTCAAATCCAGTTATGTTATATTGTTTGATACTTAGCTCTCTGAATGAGAACCACCATATTTGCGTAACTTATTCCTTTCTTCCCCTGAAACGATTTTATTAACTCTTGTTATAACAGATTTGTAAATGAAATTCATTTAGTTAGAAACCATGAAAGACTTGACATACTATATGTGTGACTTCAAATGGCTGCAATTTTTATCAACAACATGATAGGGGAATAATAGCATAGATAAAATTGTCATACAAATGACAGTTACAAATTATAATCAGCTAGCAAATACAATTCAGGCAATATGCATCTCTGGACATGGTTCCTGTCAATGAATAATTAAGTAGATGAGTGATATAGGTTACTTTAGTCATTCATATTCAACATTTTCAACTCATTACTTTTTATTAGTCACTATCACTCAGACACACAATTAGACGTCTGACAATAGTTGTGTTCCTGGACCTAAAAGTGGCTTTTGACTCAATGGATCGTGAGGTTCTGTGGTAGTGTCTGTCATTGAAAGGTGTACAAAAGAAATACATTAACCCTATACAAGCTCTCTACTCAAACACCACTGGTCGAGTGAGAGTTTATGGCGTACTGTCATCGGAATTCCTCACTTCAAGTGGTCTCCGTCAGGGATGTCCACTCTCCTCATTCTTGTTTAATTTTATCATAGAAATGCTCCTAGATACAACCTTATCCTCGTCTGAATTTTCAGGAGTAGACCTTTACCAGGTGGCTCGCTTATTGACTTAGAATATGCCGATGACATTGTCCTACTTGGTGAAGACGCTGACAAAATGCAGAGTCTTCTGACTACCCTAAGAAACAATGCAAGCATGTTCGGGATGCGGTTTTCCCCCTCGAAATGCAAAATGTTGCTTCAAGTCTGGGTTTCATCGGTACTTGAACTAGTGATAGGGAGTGAAGTAGTCGAGCGTGTTGATCACTTCACTTGTCTGGGGAGTCTCATCAGCGCTGATAGCCTTGTGACTGACGAAATCTCAGCACGGATACAGAAAGCTCGAATGGCTTTTGCCACTTTACGCCGTTTATGGCATAGGCAAGATATCCGTTCACTAACAAAAAGGACGAGTTTACTGCTCAGCAGTTCGCCCCGTTCTCCTATATGGATGCGGAACATGGCCGTTAAGAGTAGAAGATGTTCGTAGGTTACTAGTATTCGATCATAGGGGTCTTAGAAGCATTGCTCGTATACCGTGGGACAACCGAATAAGCAATGCTGTCGTTAGGAAACGAGTACTAGGTAAGGATGGCAGATCAATAGATGAAGTGGTGAAGATTCATCAGTTGAGGTGATTGGGACATGTGTTACAATGAATGCCTAACCACCGACTGCCTCGTCGAGCTATGTTTTGTGGTGTAGGAGTAGGTTGAATGAAAGCTAGGGGCGGCCAGACCTAAACATGTCAGAAATCCATGAAGTCACTGACAAGTGGACTGAGTCATGTTCATAGATGTAGGCTACCTGGTTGGGGTCCGCGAGACGAAAGTCACCAATGGTTAGAGACCTAGAACGATATGGCTCAAAATCGTTTGCAGTGACTCGAGTGCATCCATTTGTTGTGCTCTCTCAAATCCTAATCTTCTGGATTCGTCAGCACCCCTACCTTTGTCTTTCTAACCTTACCTCACTGAATTATACTCCTTAAATAATGTCTTCGAACCCTCTAGTCTTCTTCATTACCATTAATACCTCTACTATCTCTATTACTATGGGATTTGAATTGACAATTCGATCTCTGTGTGCTAATGTGATGGTATGGCAACGTGAACTTATGTACATATATACGAAGTTCTTCGTTGCCACTGACTGACTGATAACTCAGTGGAATTAAGCATAAGGTGAATTTATGTAACACCTATTCTCCAACTACTTTAACTCATAAAATTCCGAAGCCATTAATAATCCACTGAGAAACTAACTGATATGTAGTGTTAAAAGAATACAGAGCGCTAACTAATCAATGATGACGTCAGCATGTTCATATTAGAATACACTGCCTAGTCCCCATATTTAGCTACTCAGTTATGAATCGAGATGCTGGAAGATTCTTATGTATATTCTTTTTACCACTCGGATGATTTTTCTGATGTATTAGACACTACACATTGTTCCCGCTTGATTTTCATTCGGATTAGCCAGAATTCAAGTGAAATAATATCCATGAAATACTAGACAGTAAAAGAATATAGTGACCTGTTGGTGCTTGCTGTGGAGCTCACCAGATTGCGCCGTGAGGAGTGCGGGGCACAGTTGTTGGCGTTGCAATTATTCGAGAGTGTGCCTGGCGCCGTGTCCCAGCATCGGGAACTGGTAAACGCTACACGTTAGATAGATGCCGTATCCATTCCAGACCAGCGGGCAAGAACGATAACCGAAGTGGTAATCCGGCATATTGTAGCGTGTCACGGAATACGGAAGGTGATATTAACTAACCAGGGTCCCTGTTTTGAAAGACTACGACGACAGCTTATTAAAAGGGTGGACGAGTGTGGTGTGAGCTACTTATAAGTAGTATATGGCGTGAGTATCAACGTAATGTCTGGCAGCATAATATGGGGGAAGATCAAGAAAGGAAGAGTTAGAACACAATGGAATTTGTATGAAACGCATGTATAGTAGTGACAATGGATTGATGTTTTGCAGCAGGAACAGTCCAGTTCGATATGATGAACTGATATTTTGCAAATGAACGATTTACGATATGGTTTTCCAATTTTACTGAGTAACTCTGTAATTTCGCTAAGTACAATTCGGTTGCCCCACCTGTGTTCTCGTTCACTACAATAGTACAGTACAGTATGCAGATGATACAGATCTGTTTAATTCAAATGCTGATAAAATACAGTAGTCTTCTGACTGCCTTCATGAACAATACAAGCATATTGGGAATACGATTCTCTTCCTGCAAATGAAAAATGTTGCTTGAGAATTGGTTTTTATTGGCTCCATAATTAGTGATAGAAAGTGAAATAGTTGAATGTGTCGACCATTTTCACTAATTATTGTCAGTATTATCGACCTTGATGAAATCTCGGCATGGATTCAGAAAGTTTGATTTGCTTTTAATAAGTTACGTCACTTATGAGGTAGGCAAGTTTTCATTTGTCTGCGCTTACTTCCTTGTGAGAAGGCAGCATCGCTGCAGATGCTGGTTGTCCAAGGGAAACACCTTACTGCTGTCACACTCCTCTGCAGTCAGCAGTACGACTTCGCCCTCAGACCTTGAGTCGCTGCTTTTACTGTCATCGTTCTCTAATCGACCTGTCTGGCATGGTAGGACCTGCAGGAACATATGTTCCAGCCATTATAGCTCGGTTGGGTCATGACGATAGTCAAGCCCGACCACCACGTCAAGGTAGCAGCTACGGTCGGGCGTCGTAGCTGACTGACTGAGTACAAAGTGCTAACTAAATCCAATGACTATTCAAACACTCTCAGAAATAGTGTGTACTGTCTGTAAATCCCATTTATGTTCATTTTTGAGTCAAAGTTTATTTCATCGATTGAAATCACCTACTTTTTGACCAATTGAGAATTTTATGTAGCGAGAACTTTACTTCAGTAATTGGTTTTTTAAGTAAGCAGTTGCCTTTCGGTCATTTCAAGTTAGTATATATAGCCGAGAACCCATCACTTCTAAATAGTATTTTACTAAAAATCGATTGTAATGGGTTTATCCCTTGTGAAGCATAGACCGTCGACTAGCAATCTCTAACCAACTCTATCTTGAACTTTCCTTTCCAGTTCTACTCAGTTGCTCTTCGTACTTTTTATATGTTGCCTACGATTCCCAACTCAGTGTGCTTTTTCTAGCCTACCTCTTTTCCTCTCTGATCTTGAGGATTCTAAGTTCAAGCTTGCTCCTTATGCAGTTTGACGATTTCCGGAATGTGTATTCTATTCAACTCAAGCGATTTTTCTTAATTTCCTCCTCAAATGAAATCTTATTTTTTCCTTCCCGCAATGGGTTGTTTCTGGAAGTGTCTGCTGAACGGATCGGGCGTAACTTGTATAGATAGTTTCAAGTTGCCATACCACATTAGCGCACAGAGATCTAATAGTCAATTCAAATTCCATAGTAGTAGAAGTATTAGCGGTAATCAAAAAGATTAGTGATCGAAGATATCATTCAAGAGGTATATTCCAGTGAAATCAATTTTTTTTAGAAACGGAGAGAAAAAAAAGGTCATGAGTAATTCAGAAGATGAGAATTTGCGAGAAGACAAGGAATGAATGCATCTGCGCCACTGCAAATGATTCTGAGCCATATCATTCAAGATCTCCAACCACCGGCTATTATTGACTCATGGACTCCAACCAGGTAGTCTACACCTACCAACATAGTTCAGTCCACTTTATATAAATCAAGAAAATATGTGTATGTCATTCACCAAAAATAGATTTCTTTTGTTTTCTGGTAAATTCCACTCTTGGCATTTGTATACAAGTAAAAAAAGTAAAATCTTTACTAAACTTTTTCATTCTGTGGTGCTGTGGTACGAGCTACTTATAAGTAGTATATGACGTGAGCGTCAACGTAATGTCTGGCAGCATCAGAAGATGGGGGGAAGATCAAGAAAGGAAGAGTTAGAAGAACACAATGGAATTTGTATGAAACGCATGAATAGTAGTGACAATGGATTGATGTTTTGCAACAGGAACAGTCCAGTTCGATATGATGAACTGATATTTTGCAAATTAACAACGGTTTACGATATGGTTTTCCGATTTTACTGAGTAACTCTGTAATTTTTCGTTAAATACAATTCGGTTGCCCTCACCTGTGTTCTCGTTCACTACAATTCTACTATTTCCTACATTAAACTCAATATATGTATATATATTTACTCACTTCAGAGAAAAAAGAATCCTATTTTCATACAACTTTAAACTAGTTCTTGGCAAATGTAATAAAAACAAGTATGAAATGATTACAGCCATGCACTCTTATTCAATATTGATTTCAAACGCATAATATTCTTATTCTTATTATTGTTATAAACAATTGTCAAATGATTTTTTCTTCTGTTTCATGTTAAGTGTGTATATATATGTTTCATTTAGTAAGTAGTTTGACAAAATTCTTACTTATATGAAGGGAAGCTTATTTAAGAGTATATAATATATTAGTGTAGATCCTATCTACCTTTTACGGCAGGAAGGAATCACTGTTAGACGATTACCATCATCAGAAGAAACATGGAAGCATTGAAAGACAGCAGATTTCTCCTGGTATGGGACTCATCAGTGGCCGTGCGCATCCACGACTCCTGCTAGGCGCAGTTAATCGAACCTAAGACCTTTGGTCTTGCGCGCGAACGCCTAACCTCTGTCTGGACCACTGGGCCGAGATCCGACGATGTTAATGTCTAACTCTAATCATTCTAGGGATTATTTTGCGCGACTTCACCCATTTGTCTTCGGTAGTTACTGCCTACAGCTGACAGGGTTAAAAACTCCACTGGTCACGTCTTCTTACTAGAACTCCGTGAATTTCCTCACAAAGCTAGTCACTAGTGAGCACATTGTATGATTCTTCATTATAGAGTTATGGATTGTAGGAAGGATTTGATTGTGAACAATTCGGTCTCGCGTGCTGTTACGGGTATGAGGGCGGATGTCATTTCCCAGCTGCCTACACCGTGGAAGGGTGTTTCTTGAGGAATATGAAAAAGAAATTGGATTAGTGTCGGTCTCAGAGACCTGGGAGCGTGACCGCAGAGCCCATGGGACAACTGCTTGAGGCCGGTTACGCACGACCTGTTTATGATAAGTTTTTGAAGTGTTAGCTCCGTTCTTTTTAAAAGCCACTACCGCCGGAGACGGAAATCCGTGGGATAAGGTGAGGTGTGACCTTTTTAGGGTCGACCTTTTCTAACCCATTTCTTCCTTGTGAGAAGGCAGCATCGCTGCAGATGCTGATTGTCCGAGGGAAACATCTTACTGTTGTCACACCCCTCTACAATCAGTAGTACAACTTCACCCTCAGACCTTGAGTTGCTGTTTTTAGTCTCATCATTCTCCAATCGACCTGTCTGGCATGGTAGAACCTACAGGAACATTTGTTCCAGCTAGTATGGCTCGCTTGGTTCATCACGATATATAAGCCCCACCACCACGTCAAGGTAGCAGCTGTGGTCGGAAACAACCAGGAGTAAACTTGTGTATTAATCTTTCAAGTATGCTTATTTTCCCTGGCTTACAGATACCCTTCTGGCTAGTTAAACTCAATTTACTGGGTTATTATTGAAACCAGCGGTTTTCTCAATCGATTATTTGAGAAGGTATATATAGGTACAATTAACCCTTTTACACAGTAGGATTTAAGGCTTGCCCCATGAGATTATACTGTTAATACATAAATGTTTGTGACATACATTTTTACCTTGTTTTAGGCTTAGTATATAATTCTAAGTTATTTCATCGTCACTGATCCTCAAACATTTGTCTTACTGGCGAACTGCAAGTTTGTTTACTGTTTAAATTTTATAAACCAAACTATTATCAGTCTTCATTTGTGTTAGTAACGGATACAAGTGTATATCAGTTCAATTTACTACACTTCACATTACTTTCAATTATTTCCTCAGTTTTTTTTTTGGTTTGTTTTTCCCAATATGATAGGTGACAAAGTGTACTCGTTATGTTATTCAACGAGTAATTCATTTTGTGCAACACTACTAACTAATTCATATCAGTAGTATCTTTACTGTTCATTGTATCTTTTTCCTGTTGTTTTATTGTATACATGTGCTATTTTTTTTAAAAAAAAAATTTGAATCGTTTTTAGGTTTAGGCGGTTGTGGTGTTGTATTAGTACGTGATCGTAATAAACAAACAAGTCATTTATTTGATTTTACATGCCCTGTTCGTAATAGTGCTGACACAGTAAAAGATAAACCAGATAAAAAGAAACCTGCAAGTTTAGTCGGTATTCCATCTTTAGTACGTGGCCTGTCAATGATACATCAACGATTTGGTTTATTGAAATGGTCCGATTTATTTGTTGGTGCAATTAAATTGGCTAAAAGTGCTTTTATGGTAAGATTTGAATAATGTTTGATTTACCTGCTGATGAAAACCTTGTTGTGCACAAGTTTACATGTGAAATACATTTACTTACTTACCTACTTACACCTGTTATCCCTAACAGAGCATAGGCTACCGACTAGCATTATCCAGCTCACTCTGTCTGCGGCCTTCTTTTCCAGTTCTACCTAATTTCAGTTTGTTTGTTCTCTTTTCATGTCTGCTTTCGATTCTCCGCACAGTGTGTTATTTGGGTTTTTTCCTCTTTTCTATTGACGTTGAAGATTTCAAGTTACGACTTGTCTTGTGACTCATTTAGGCGTAGGTTACTGGTTTTCGATCATAGGTGTCTTCGAAGCATTGCTCGTATATCGTGGGACATCCGAGTGAGCAACGCTGTTTTTAGGAAACGGGTGGTAGGTAAGAATGGAAGATCAATAGATGAAGTGATGAAACTTCATCAGTTGAGGTGGTTGGGACATGTGTTACGTATGCCCAACCACCGACTGCCTCGTCGAGCTTTGTTTTGTAGTATAGGAATAGGTTGGAAGAAAGCTGGGGGCGACCAAAACAAAACGTGGCAGAAATCCATGAAGTCATTGACTAGTGGACTGAGCCATGTCGGTAATTGTCGACTACCTGATTGGGGTCCGCGGGATGATAATAATCGATGGTTAGAGACCTTGAATGATATGGCTCAAAATCGTTCGCAATGGCGCCGGTGCATTTATTCTCTGTGTTCTCTCAAATCCTAATCTTCTGGATTCTTCAACCCCTCTGGTTTCGACTCTCTAAACTTTTCTCACTGAATCATACTTCTTGAATAGTATCTTCTAATCCTAACCTCTCGGATTACTTCTAATACCTTTACTACCTCTTCTGTTATTGTATTTGAATTGACAATTACATCTCTGTGCTGATGTGGTATGGCAACATGAACTGATGTACTTATGTACAAAGTTCCACGTTGCATCTCACTGACTGACTGACATTTGGGCGTTTCCCGCAATGTATGTCCGATCTACGTCTAGTGCTTTTTCCTGATTTCTTTGTCTGCTGCGATGTGGTTTGTTCTTTCACTCACTAGGTTTTAGTTGATTGGTGTCTGGCTAACGGACTCACAGTATCTTGTGTAGAAAACTGTTAACAAACACCTGTATCTTGTGGATTTGAGCTGATAGTTGCGTCTCTGTGCTGATGCAGTATAATGACCTGAACTTATGTACTCATGTATGAAGTTCTACGTTGTAACTGACTGACTGTCTGACTGTTTTCGGTCATAGGCGTCTCCGAAGCATTGCTCGTATATCCTGGGACAACTTAGTAAGCACTGCTGTCGTTAGGAAACGGGTACTAGGTAAGGATGGCAGGTCAATAGATAAAGTAGTGAAACTTCATCAGTTGAGGTGGTTGGGATATGTGTTACTACGAATGCCTAACCACCGATTGCTTCGTCGAGCTATGTTTTGTGATATTGGAATAGGTTGGAAGAAGGTTAGGGGCGGTCAAACCAAAACATGGCAGAAATTCATGACATCACTAACAAGTGGAATGAGTTATGTAGGTAGCTGTCAACTACCTGGTTGGGGTCCGCGAGATGATAATAATCGGTAGTTAGAGACCTTGAATGACATGATTCAAAACCGTTTTCAATGTCTCAGGTGCATTCATTCATTGTGTTCTCTCATATCCGAACCTTGTGAATTCCTCATCACCATTATCTTTTTCTTTTTAAGTTTACTTCACCAGATTCTACTTCTTGAATAATATCCTTGAACTCTAAGCTCTCCGATTACTGCTAATACTTTTACCACCTGTACTACTATGGGATTTCAGTTGACAATGCTAACTCTGAGGTAGTGTTATGGAAACTTGAACTGATGTACGTTTGTACGATGTTTTACGTTGCTGCTGATTGATTGATTGATTGATTAGACCTGTATCTTGTGGATGATGGATTTCGTGATTCTCCCAGTTTCCACTCCATACAACTGAACTGTTTTGACGTTTGTATTAAAAATTGTGACTTAGGTGTTGGTTGATACATTGGCGGTTGATAAAATCTCTCTTAATTTTAAAGCATCATTTGTTGTGCTAGCAGTTCATTGCACAAAAATCCACTCAATTTTGCTGTAACACTCCAAAATGTAATCTTACTCATACCGTTTATTTCTCATGGAGCGTAGGCTGCTGAGTAGCTACTCTGTTCTCCACTCCAGTGATTACGGCTTGTCACCAATGAGCACATGGCTGATATTAATGAGGGTGATTTGTGTAGATTATTCTATCTCCATAGTTGAAATCACGAACGCATCCTAGCTAGACAACCATTAGAAACCTTGGAAGCGGTGATCGTGTATGCTCATTGTCGACGAGTCTTATGGCAGTTGCATTCTCATTCTTTGTGTTCTCTCAAATTCTAACCTTCTGAATTCCTCATTATCTCTATTCTTCTCATTCTAAAGTTATCTCACTGAATTATTATACTTCTTGAATCATATCTTTGAACCCTAAGTCAATCAGTCAGATGCAACGTAGAACGTCGTGCGTAAGTACATCAGTTCATGTCGCCATACCACATTAGCACAGAGATATAATTGTCAATTCAAATCCAATAGTAGTAGAGGTAGTAAATGTATTAGAAGTATTCGGAGAGGTTAGGATTAGAAGATATTATTCAAGAAGTATGATTCAGTGAGAAAAGTTTAGAAAGTCAAAACTAGAGGTGTTGAAGAATCCAGAAGATTAGGATTTGAGAGAACACAAAGAGTGGATGCACCGGCGCCATTGCGAACGATTTTGAGCCATATCATTCAAGGTCTCTAACCATCGATTATTATCCATCTCGCGGACCCCAGTCAGGTAGTCGACAATTACCGACATGGCTAAGTCCACTAGTCAATGACTTCATGGATTTCTGCTACGTTTTGGTTTGGCCGCCCTTTCTTCCAACCTATTCCTATACTACAAAACAAAGCTCGACGAGGCAGTCGGTGGTTGGGCATACGCAACACATGTTCCAACCACCTCAACTGATGAAGTTTCATTACTTCATCTATTGATTTGCCATTCTTACCTACCACCCGTTTCCTAATAACAACGTTGCTCACTTGGGTGTCCGAGGATATACGAGCAATGCTTCGAAGACACCTATGATCGAAAACCAGTAAACCTACGAACCGTAATCTTCTCCATTACCAGTAGTACTTCTATTATCTTTAATACTATGGGATTTGAACTGACCTTTTCGTCTCTGAACCTAAACTGATGTACGTACGTACGTACAAAGTTCTACCTTGTAACTAACTAACTAACTGACTGACTTATACTAGGATGAAACAGCTAGCTGTCTTATTGGTAGTTCTAGCTTCATAAATCTCTTTCATTCCAGTGTAAACTGTTCACTAGACAAACAAACAAACAGATCCCTTGTTTAAAACTCACATTCATACAAAAAAACAATCAAAATTCCTTACTTACTTACGCCTGTTACCCCCCAATGGAGCATAGGCCACCCACCAGTTTTCGCCAACCAACTCTGTCCTGGGCTTCCCTCTCCAGTTCTGTCCAATGTTTGTTCATTCCTCTCATATCTTTCTCTATTTCTCGGCATAATGTGTTCCTTGGCCTTCCTCTTTTCTTTTTGCCTTGAGGGTTCCATGTGAGGGCTTGTCTCGTGACGCAGTTAGGCGCTTTTCGTAGTGTGTTTCCCATACACCAACTCCACCGCTTCTTCCTGATTTCCTCCTCCACTGGAATCTCGTTTGTTTTCTCCCACAGTACGTTGTTGCTGATAGTGTCTGACCAACGAATCCAAAGTTTTTTGCGCAGACAACTATTAATAAACACTTGTATCTTATGGATGATGCCTTTCGCGTAGTTCTCCAAGTTTCCGCTCCATATAGTAGAACTGTCTTGACATTTGTATTGAAAATCCTGATTTTAATTTCTTCTCTCTCTCTCTCTCTATAGCCTAGTAAATCATTAATTGAATCTGCAAATCAAATTAAACTTTCAAATCCACCAGAATTTTTACAACCAATTTTACAACAACTCATCAATGAAACAACATTATATCGACCACCAAATGATTTACAGTATACATTAAAATATTTAGCTAATCAACGTGATCATTATTTCTATGATGATAATGAAAATTCATTTAATAGACAACTGGTCAATTCTATGCAACAACATAGTTCTTCATGGTTATTAAATGATATGAAAAATTACACAGTACATTGTCCAAATTCAATTAAAGTAATGATTTTTCATTTATTCAATTATTGTAATTAATTAATTGATTAACTAATTAATTAATTGATCGTTAAATGTTCTTATGATATGTTTGAATGTTATTACGAGTTCATTTTAGTCGGTAAATAAGAGTGAAGACAAATGCTGCAAGTGAAATGATAGGCTACTGTAATTTGAGCATGAAGTAGTGAAACTTTATCAGTTGAGGTGATTTGGGACATGTGTTATTACGAATGCCTAATCAACGATTGCCTCGACGAGTTATGTTTTGTGGTGTTGGAGGAGTAGGTTGGAAAAAAGTTAGGGGTGGCCAGACTAAAACATGGCACAAATCCATGAAGTCACTGACAAGTGGACTTAGCCATCTCGGTAGTTGTCGACTACCTGGTGGGGGTCCGCGAGATGATAATAATCGATGGTTAGAGACCTTGAATGACATGGCTCAAAATCGTTTGCAATGGCTCAAGTGCATCCATTTGTTGTGTTCTCTCAAATCCTAATCTTCTGGAATCGTCAGCACCCCTACCTTTGTCTTTCTAACCTTATCTCACTGAATTATACTTCTTGAATAATATCTTCAAACCCTAGTCTTCTTCATTACCATTAATACCTCCACTATCTTTATCACTATGGAATTTGATTTGACATTTGCGTCTCTGTGCTAATATGGTGGTATGGCAACCTGAACTTATGTAGTACATACGTACGAAGCTCTACGTTGCAACTGACTGACTGACTCTAATTCGAGCATCCCAAGACCCCAAATTAATTAGAGGAAGAAGTCTTGATTGATAAGACGTAGAAAGTGTATATTCTACAAGCACCCAGAAAATATGAGGATTTTTGACAAGCACAAAAATCGGGTTTATTTATACATGATAGAAACGTCCTTGTGAGGAGAGCCACAAAAATAGCGTACTAAAATAATATATCAACCAATGACAGTCTAGGATTGTCCGAGTGGGAAATGTAGTTTCAAGGCCAATTGATCAGTCCATGCTCGAAACGACAAAATCCGAAATTAGGACCTTTCCCAAACATTCTGATACAACTAACTGTACGAAGAGTTTGCTCTGTCCTCTTAAAAGGACCATGCGCCAATACAACCACTATCAGAAAAGTCCTACTGACTGTATTCTTGTTGTACGGATGTTATTTTAAAAAATTGAGCGAACGAAAAGTAAATATCCGACTTTTTAATCGGGTTTTCTGTACAACTGTCGTCTAATTGGTTAAATTCTATCAGTCACAAGTCATTAAAATGAGACTGTGAGAATGGAGTTCTTGTGTGAAAGAATGATATTAACTATTTCCCAACCGTAGATGCTACCTTGACGTGGTGGTCTGGCTTGTCTGTCAAGATGACCCAACCGAGCTATATTGGCTGGAACACATGTTCCCGCAGGTTCTACCATGCCAGGCAGGTCGGTTGGAGAACGAGATGACTAAAAGCAGCGACTTAAGGTTTGACAGCGGAATTGTACTGCTGATTGTAGACGGCTGTGACAGCAGTAAGGTGTTTCCATCTGACAACCAGCATCCGAAGCGATGCTGCTACCTCCTCAAAACGGTAGTAAGGGGTTAGAAAAGGTTGTAGGATTTAATTTGTCCTACAGATGTAATTCTAGAACGGTAAACGCAATATTGGCGAGCACAGTGTCTATGGGAAAGCTATAGTTAGAATAAGACTAATTTTGCTTTAAACTTTATCTGTTTCTAAACATAAAAACAATTAAATTAGTACAATAAATAAGGAAATTACAATTATCAAGTAAGACCGGCAAACATACCGACCAACACAGCGTGTCTTATGGAAATGAGTACAGTTATGAGTCATATCAATAATAATAAGATAATAATGTCAATCAATTTGTAGGTAGGTCATTTACAACAAAGATAGTTTACAGACACGTCAGACCAGATCACGTAGTGGGCGCTTAAACCACATTTTGATTGGCTAGTTATGAAAATAACTAACACCCCCCCCCCGAAGCGGTCACCACGTCTAGGCCCCGTTGCCGTCATGCTCGAACAATCGACCTCTTCCAGTAGGCATAGGTTTTTTATCTGGGTTGATCTCTACGCTATCTGTCTTCAATAGAATCGTTCTTTCTCGACCATCTGTAGCACAATTGACTTGTTCTAACTATAGCTTTCTCATAGATTCTGCGCTCGCCAATATTGAGTTTACCGTTCTTGAATTACATCTGTAGGACAAATTAAATCTTACAAAGGTCGACCCTTAAAATGTCACACCTCACCCTTACCTCATGTACTTCCGTCTCCGGTGAGAAGACCACTTAAAAATTGAAGCTAAGACATTAGGAACATCTCGTAAAAATTTTGTGCGCGTACATGCCTTAAACAGTTGTCTCTTGGGCTCTGCAGTCACGCCGCTCCCAGGTTGCCCATACCAACACTAATTCAACTTCCTTTTCAGTTTCCTAAAGAAATGCTCTTCCATGGTATGGGCAGCCCGGAAGTGACATCCTTTCTCATACCCGTAACAGCACACGAGACCAAATCGGTCACAGTCAAATCCTTACTACACCTCTTAATATCTCTCTAATCTCCACAACTAACTTTAACTATTTGAATATACACCAGTGGATTCTAACTCCGGTGTTCTTTAAGTCTATAAGGGAAAACTTGCAGTCGTTAACTTCAACAGTTGTCCTACCGATTGAACAAAACTTTCCGATCCCCCCCGCCACAAACCACCACCTATACATCACATGACAAATTGTCTATGATTTTATTTTCTCTCGTTATTTTCCAGATGAATTTCGCTGGTTTCACATTAGAATCATTTCCAGCTCCATTAGTCGGTGGTATTTATGCTTTACTCCTATTGGGTAATTTAGATCTTAAAAATACACTCACTCCACTTGATCATGAAGCATTACTTAAACAAGATCCATTTGTTACAGCTGTCTACTTACATCGTCTGTTAGAATTGGCTCGTTTAACTGAAGCATCAATTACTACACTGGGTGATATCAGCGATCCTAAAATACGTAAGTGTTATTGTGTTTTTTGTGTTTTTGGTTTGGTCATGGTGTGTAGTGAAGGAGAACTCACAGGTGAGGGCAACCAAATTGTATTGGAAGTACTGAAAGGCGGCCGTTTCATCCTGGTATGGAACACATCAGTAGCGCGCACCCAGGACTCCTGCTACTCGCAAGATTTGAAGCCAGGACCTTCGGTCTTGCGTACGAACGCTTAACCTCTGGACCAATGAGTTGGCTGGGATCCACATTGTCTTCGATAGTTACGACATACACCCGACAGTGTTGAACTCCAATGATCACGTATTTGGTGCATTTGCGAAAATTTGTTAGGATATTCATCCAGTATGCTAAGAGAATTATTGGTCAAATCCTATTGGTCAAAATTATGGTCGTTTTAACTGTCAAAGTCAAATACTTCAATGTTGCTCTTATTGGTCATCCGGACCGTCAATATCATTTCAAATGTTACTTCCTATTGGTCGTCTTAACTGTCAATGCCACAGAATTCGATGCTGTTTCCTATTCGACCAAAATGTATAAATACGCATTA
This sequence comes from Schistosoma turkestanicum, assembly GCA_944470395.2. Taxonomy (NCBI): domain Eukaryota; kingdom Metazoa; phylum Platyhelminthes; class Trematoda; order Strigeidida; family Schistosomatidae; genus Schistosoma; species Schistosoma turkestanicum. The sequence goes on along the minus strand of OX103974.1, from coordinate 42,892,028 downwards.
TCTGTAACGTTTTATGACCACGACGAGGACCAGGGCTCGGTCCGGGATCTTGATTCTCTTCTGGATTCGGACCTCGTACTTTCTGGATGCTTGTAGACTACATGTTCTATTTCATATTACGTCTTCTTATTCTTACTAAATATGGGGGGGTTGGGATAATCGGATTTGAGTAGCATGTTGTGTCACCGGATCCTCGATCCTCGCTCTCGTTTTCCAACTAGGTAAACTCGTAATAGTTCAAGCATATCTCAAGTTGACGTGTTTACGTGCAGGCGTAACAAAATTGTCAGTCCTACAAAATTCTTACGATGGACTACACTACAAAGTCGTGCATGGAAGTCAGCTCATTGATACATTCCTAATAAAGACCTATGTCCGAGAAGAATCCTTACTCTCTGCTTTTCTCTTCCTTATTCGGGTGAACGCTACTCAGAAAGTAACATATAAGTAGTATGTAGCGTAGTGTTGCGTAGAAGTGGCTACCAGAAAAAAGGATAAATCGATATCAAATTACACGGTGTGATCAATGTAGTTTGAATACCACAAGGTTTTTAGGAGATGATAGTCAATGATCTAATTATTTTGCAAATGGCTGTTTCAAGATCAAGTGTACATATTTTGTTGGTTAAGCTGAGTCTTCTGTCAGCAGGACTTCTTTCTTCATAGTATGATGGTTGACTAAATAGCGGAAACCTTAACTTCTCAGAGGAACCAAATGATACACTGGACATCTTGGAAACAGTTAAACGATATAAACTTTTCAAATGACCTAACTCTTCTGTTTCACACAGCAACGAGTATAGGGGAAGACAACTAGTGTAGCAGAAGCCTCTACAGCATTGAGTCCCAACTTTACTTGCTCCTGTCATCTCTTGTGAAGCACAGTCCGCCAACCAGCATTCTCCAACTTACTCTGTCCTTTCCAGTCCTACCCTATTGCAATTCATTATTTTCATGTCTGCTACTGATTCTCGGCGCAGTATGTTCGTTAGTTGTCGTCTTTTCGGTTGATCTTGGAAATCTCAAGTTACAGCTTGCCTTGTGACGCATTTGGGTGCTTTCCGCAATGTACTATCTACCTCTAGTGCTTCTTCCTGATTTCTTTGTGTGCCGGAATCTAGTATCCTCTCCCACACTAGGTTGCAGCTGATTGGTGTCTGGCCAACGGATCTATAGTATTTTGTATAGAGAACTGTTAATAAACACCTGTATGTTGTGGATGGTGACTTTCGTGGTTCTCCACGTTTCCGCTCCATACAGTAGAACTATTTTGATGTGTGTGCATTATGCTTTCTTTTTACATGGAATACATTTAGTCATAGCCACCCGTAAAAAAAGGAGAAATGAACTGCTGCACAGCAGACTCATCCTTTAGTTAGCAGACAGATATCTCTCCTAAGCTATCAGTGACGCGAGTTAGCAAAAGCCAGCCAACGCCTCTGTATCCCTGCCGAGATTTTGTCACACATCTTGCCATCAGTAGTGATGAGACTCTCAAGATAAGCAAGGCAGTCAACATGCTCAACTGCTTCACTCTCTATCACTAGTTTAAGTGCCGACTCTTGCCAATCGCATTCCGAACATGCTAGTGCTATTGACCAAGGTAGTCAGAAAATTCTGCATTTTTTTCTGTCTTTACCAAACAGAACTAGGCAAATCTAAACTAAAAGCAAATACGTAGGATCTGTGTTCACAGTTCTCCTTTCGGTACTGTTGTTCCTTGTGTGTATGTGTGTGTTTTTGTTTACGTTCGTACCGTTAATTCTTTCGTAAAATATCGAAATTTCAAAATATTTTATTTTTTTGACTTTTGTTCTGTTGTTGTATGGCTATTCGGTGTTAGCGGCGTCCAATTCAAATATCCCAATACGACCCGAAATGCTATTTCCAAATCTCCTAGATATCAGAACGCAACACCGTGAGATTGGAGTTGTTTATTAGGTCGAATACAGAAGAGAGGTAGGCAGGAAAAACGGAATTTATTAAGTCTTTCAGATAGTGCGTATTTATACATTAAGGTTGAATAACAAAGAGCATCAACGTCTATGACATTGACAGTTTAGGACGACCAATAGAAAAGAACATTTGAAATGACATTGACAGTCCAGATGACCAATAAGCGACAACATTGAAGTATTTGACCTTGACGGTTAGAACGATCATAATATCGGCCAATAGAAATCGACCAATAGGATTGTACTTCTAAAAAAATAGTATTCTTAGGATATTTGGTGAATATCCTAACATGTTCAATAGTCAATTCGTTTTTTTCCTACTTTTAGATGCTGCTGCTATCGCTGCTCAAGATAATATTTTCTCAAAATCTGTACGTGAATCAACTGTAGCTAGTATTCTGGATAATACTATAGTTAAAGAACATTCATTATTGGATGTGCTTAAAACAACTTCTGTAAGTTACATTTCTTTATAATAATAATAATAATAATAATAATAATAATAGCGGCGGCCAGACCAATAAATGACAGAAATCCATGAAGTCATTGACAAGTGGAGTGAGTCATGTCGGTAGGTGTCGACCACTACCTGGTTGGGGTCCACGAGATGATAATAATTGATGGTTAGAGACCTTGAATGACATGGCTCAAAACCGTTTGCAATGGTGCCGGTGCATTTATTCGCTATGTTCTCTCTTAAATCCTATTCTTCTGGATTCTTCAACACCTCTAGTTTTGTCTTTCCTAACTTATCTTCTAATTCTTACCTCTCCGATTACTCTTAATATCTTTACTACCTCTTCTACTATTGGATTTGAATCGACACTTATATCTCTGTGCTAATGTGGTATGGCAACATAGAACTGTGATGTACTTACATACGAAGTTCTAAGTTCCATCTAACTGACTGACTAAATGACTAACCTTTATTCCAATAATTATATGTTTAAATAAAGTTAAAAAAAAAAGATTTGATTTATCATTGCATGAATTTTTAATTTTTTTAGGAAAATGTCAATATCGGTGATACTGGTATTGTTATAACAGATTCGATAAGTTTCACTGTGATTGGCAACCTGTTCATGGGTTCATTATTTGGTAATGGACAAATGATACCAGGTACAGGTGTACATATGAATTCCATGTTACAGCTATTCAGTGAAATAAAATTGAATCAATTCTCTGCTGGCCGACGTCCTCTTCTACCAATCGGACCGATTTATTTATCAACAACACATAGAAAATGTGGTATTCGTGCTGGTCTAACCTCCACCAATGGTTTATGGGGTTTGACAGATTTGGTAGAAGTGAGTTGAAAAAAAATGATATTTTGTTTGTTTTTCCTTAAGAATGAAAATGGTTCAGTGAGGGAACATTCTTAAATCTTGATTACGTCATTTTAATTGAAATATAAATTTTTGAGTGGTGGCCAAACTAAAACATGGTACACAAATCCATGAAGTAAGTGGACTGACAATGAAATATTGAAACTTCATCAGTTAAGGTGTTTTGGGACATGTGTTACGTGTACGCCTAACCACCGACTTCCTCGTCGATCTATGTTTTGTGGTGTAGGAGTAGGTTGAAAGAAAGCTAGGAGCGACCAAACCCAAACATGGCACTAGTTCATGAAGTCACTGACAAGTGGACTAAATCATCTTAGTAGGTGTAGACTACCTGGTTGGGGTTCGTGAGACGACTGTATTCGATGATTAGAGACCTCCTTGAACGACATGGCTCAAAATCGTTTGCAATGACTCAGATGCATCCATTCTTTGTGTTCTCTGAAATTCTAATCTACTGAATTCCTCGTCACCTATTTTCTTGAATTACACTGCTTGTATAACAACTTCAAACCCTAATTTCTATTACTGCTAATACTTTTACCTCTACTACTATGGGATTTGAAGTGACAATTGCATCTGTGTGTGCTGATGTGGTTTTGCAACCTAGTGGATAGGACGCACATTAAGGAAAGCACCCAACTGCGTCAGGAGGCAGTCAATCACTTGGAACCCTCAAGGTCGAAGGAAAAGTGAAAGGCCAAGGGACACATTACGCCGAGAAATGAAGACAGACATGAGAAGAATGAACAACAAGAATTGAACAAAACAGGAAAGGAAGGCTAAGGACACGGTAGGTTGGAGAATGCTGGTCGGTTGCTTATGCCTCATTGAGGGTATAACACTCATAAGTATATAAGTGTAATACAAATTGACTGTTGAAATCAACAAACGTGATGAATAATGATATTCAAGGACTATGGAACTAAATAATGTGTTTAAAATCAAATAACTTGAACAACTCAACTAATACTACTCTAGTGGATGTTACAACAAAGCGTCGTTGCCTAGAACTTGCTACCCTAGAATAAGGAGTATAGAACGTGGTCAAAGTAATTTTTTTTTAAGACCAGTGAAAGAAGTACCATTGTTAAATAACACATGCACTTAGATTACAAAATAGATAATTAGCGACGAGAACATGTCTATCTAGTTTCTAAATAGTGTTGTCTTTATCTCTCTGGTCTTGACATCTTCAGTATGTCGCACTATTTAATAAATTGTAACCAAGTCAGTGAGTTAGTCAGCCACAATATAGAACTTCATACATACGAACTACATCACTTCAAGTTGTCATACCACATTAGCATAGAGAGATGGAATCGTCAATTCAATTCCCATATTGGTAGAGATAGTATTAGCGGTAATCGGAGAGATTAGGGTTTGAAGATATTATTCACGAACTATAATCCAATCAAATCAATTTAAAAAGAGAAAGATAAAGGTCATGAGGAATTCAGAAGATTAGCATTTGAGAGAACACAAAGAATGGATTCACCTGCGCTATTGCAAACTATTTCGAGTCATATGTTCTCTCACCATCGATTAGTATCATCTCGCGGACCCTAACCAGGTAGTCTACACCTACAAACATGACTCAGTTCATTTGTAAGTGACTTACTAATGGATTTGTGCCATGTGTTGGTTTGGCCGCAACTAGCTTTCTTCCAGCTTACCTCTACACTATAAAACATAACTCGTCGGCAGCCAAATAGAGCAGTATCGTTTTATTTTTTTACCGAAAGATGGTAAGGCAATTAAATTAAATCTTACTTTCTTACTTACTTACGCTTGTGTCGGGGATGTTATATCCCCAGAACTCGCTTGTTAAATGCCTTATTTTGGTTTTCACGTTTGCGAGCATGGGCTGATCAGTTGACCGTGAGATTTCATTTCCCACCAGGAAAACCCATGACTGTCATTGGCTGCTGTGTATTTCGGTGTGCTATTTTCGTAACTGTCCCAAGGACGTTTCTATGCTGTTGGATAAATAAACGAGAGTTGTGTGTTTGATTGTATTGTGTGATTGCTGGGTGTTTGTAGAATATACTTTCTACGCTTACCAAGACTTCTGTTTTGCAGTTTGGGATTCAAGGTAGTCTACCTGGACGCTGGTAATTGTCTCGTTCGCCCTTTATCGACTAAGGTGAACTCGTAATAGCTTCAAGCATACCAAGTGACGAACATAACAGTTTGTTATCCCTAATGGAGCATGCCCAGCCAACTAGAGAATTATTTTTTCGGTTACCGTTTTTTTTATAGCGAGTTGAATTTTTCTCCGGGTCGCTAATCCCTATCTATACCCAATCCTCCTCCTCTAACTGAGCTTCACACCGATAAGTAACCTTAGATGGTGGGTTCCAGGCGCGATGTTTTCAAATCCTTTCTTCATTCTATTTTTCTCAATTTCTTTTATTTTTACACTTATCAGGTGATCAGTAATGCAGCATTATTCCTTCGTGGTGCCCAGTGTCAATCACCTGTTGTAACAACATTGCAACAATTTAATGCTATGCCTTCAATCACTACTGACAACAAACAATCTTTTTCATCATCTATACCAATCATAAGTCATAGTGTATTTAGTCCAGCTACAGAGAAAAATTGTATTAATCAAACGTATGCAATTCATTTGTCTCGAATACATCCCACCTATAATCGACTTGTACCTGGTAGTATACTTGTGGAAAATGCAACAAATTTAAATTTTCTCAATACATTAAAGCAATTCAATTATCATATTGAATTATTACCCAGTAGTAATCAACAACAACAATGGTGGCCTAGTCGAGTATTTTTAACCGGTTGGAATGGTTACACTATGATTACTAGTGGTGATAATCAACGTTCCATGAATAATAGTAAAACATTGTATCAATTTTAAAACGGAAAATAATGTACACTGTAATTTTCTGTCTCATTCACTCATTTACTCATTCATTCATTCAATCTTCAATAATTCTTGTTTTTCTATAATATTGATTATTGAATATTGAATAATAATCTGATGGCTGTGATATTTTTTCATAATACCAACATATAATCAATCAGTTATCATTATTGTGAATTGTTCGTTTGTCATATAATGAATGTCCTTCTTGTCTAATAATTGATGTTGTTTAAATGTTACTTATTCTTTCCTCTTTTTTTGTGCGGCGTTCAATTTCCATTGAACAATGTGTTCATTGTTCAATTTTAATCAGTTAATTAGTTAGTTAGTTAGTTAGCGAGTTAGTGAGTTTGTTTACTTATTTTTGCATTTTATTGTTTCTCCTTTGGCTGTGTAATTAATTATCAAATTAATCTTTTTTTCTGTTTTGGTTTGACTTTAAAGAGTACTTATTTTACTATATTATTATTATATATTACATATCTGTGTACACATATACATCTTTGTACTTCATGTGTCTATTTGTTTGTTTTTCCTCTGATCATTTTGTTTATGAAAGATGGTAAGGCGTTCACCTACAATACCGAAGGCTCCGGGTTCGAATCCTGCGAGGAGCAGGAGTCGTGGATGCGCACTGCCACTGATGAGTCCCATACACCAAGACGAAACGGCCATTGTCCAGTGCTTCCAGGTTTCTAATGGTGGTCAACTAACAATGATTGATTGATGATTTCAAATGTGTAAAAACGCTAAGCTCCAAAACTCTGCCCCAAAATATCGTAACAGTGCTCACTAGCGACTAGCTTCGTGAGGAAATTCTCGGAGTTCTAGTTGAGAAGACGTGACTAATGGAGTTGAACCCTGTCGGGTGTAGTTGGCAGTAACTAACAAAGACAAATGGGTGAGGTCGCGCAAAATCCCTAGATCAATCAGAGTTAGACATTAAGACCGTTGGATGCCGGCCGAGTGGTCCGATGGTACGGCGTTCGCCTACAATGCTGAAGGTCCCGGGTTCGAATCCTGCGAGGAGCAGGAGTCGTGGATGCGCACTGCCACTGATGAGTCCCATACACCAAGACGAAACGGCCGTCTTTCAGTGCTTCCAGGTTTCTAATGGTGGTCAACTAACAATGATTGATTGATGATTTCAAATGTGTAAAAACACAAAACCTCCAAAACTCTGCCCCAAAAAAGAAAGAAGATTAGTAGAAAAATGAATGAAAGAAAGATATCGATTTTGTTGTTGAAATTGAAAGCTTTTGATCATTGGGTTACTTGATAGCGGTGGACTGGTTTGCTGGTTTTTTTTTCTACTTTGTGACTGTGAAACTTATTCATCTGAAGTTGGGTTAGTGTTGTGGGTGTTAGATCCTCCACAACTCGCTTGATAAAAATGTCTTTATTTTGGATTGATTTCATTGGCAGATCCGTTGACCTTGAGATCACATTTCCCACCAGGAAAATCCTTAGCTGTGATTAGGTACTGTGTTATTTTTAGTGTGAGCTATTTTTGTGACTGTCTCAAGGACGACTCTATAGAGTATAAATAAATGCAATTTGAGTGTGTGTGCTGGTTGGGTGTTTGTAGAATACAATTTCTACACTATATCAAGACTTCTTACTGATTCAATTTTGGTCAAGGGATCACAGTAGCCTACCTTTAAGCTGGTTCATTGTTTTGTTCTCGTTATTCGTCTAAGGTGAACTCGTAATAGTTGTAAGCATACCTAGAGACGAGCGTAACAATTAGTGTCAGGGGGGTATTCATTTAATATCCTAAAAAAAGAATTATTTTTGTAAGTCTAATTCTATTAGTCGTCCTAAACTATCAAGTTCACATACTTTTAAATGTTGTGTTTTTATTATTGGTTAGTATTCACGGTGGAACTTAACTGTATAAATATGCAATAGTTGTAAAGTCCTATGATTCTTGTTTCCGGAATCCTTGGATCTTTATTCTTCTTCTGTACTCGGACTTCATATTTTCTGGGTTATTGTAGAATACACTTTCTACTCCATATCAAGACTTCTTCTTCTAATTAGTTGGGGCCTTGGGACGCTCGGATTAGTGTAGCCTATCGTGCCACTGGACCATTTTATCTTCGCTCTCGTTTACCGACTAAGGTGAACTCGTAATAGCAGTCAAGCATATCAATTGACGTGCATAACAGTTAGTATTTTGTATCATCTATGATTTCGTAGTAAGGTTCATCACTTTAATGGCGCACAAGCAGATATCCCCTTGAATTTCCGTATATGATCGTATACTTGTGCGAACCTCTGTTTTGCGATAACGATAATAAGAAGCCTAACACATGGATCAGCTGAAGGAATTTAATTCATGTAACTGCTCATGCAGACAGAAATGAGAATACAAAGTGTAAAAGTAAAGCGAAACGATGTGGAGAGGACGAGCCAGCCAACTCAATGCGATGAGACATGACCAACTATCTTATAGTCAGACTAAAATAGGCCAGATATGTGATAAGCGAAGCAACCAATGTACACACGCATACAGTCAAGTAAAAACAATCAAGTTTATGAGTGAATAATTGACACAATCAAAAGGAAAGTGAATGATAATTCAAGAAGTATGGATTAGTTAATTCATGCAAAGGCTGGGACCAAGTTCAGTAGGCCTGACATATTTGTACACAGGCTACAAGCTGTTAGTTTTCGATCCTATAGAATTTCGAAGCATTGGTCGCATATCTAGGGATCAGTGAGTAAACTCTGATGAGGGGTTAGACGCAGAACACTATGTGACGGTGCAAATCAACTGATTCAGATATTGAATTCTCATGCATTGCGTTAATCAGAACATGTATTACGTATACCCAACCACTGCCCACCGGGACGGGTGATGTTTACTGGTGTGGCTGGCAATAGATTGTAGAATGACACGAGCTGTCACATCAAGGCACATGATATTAAGTCATCGAGTATTTTAAACTGAACTGTATAGATATAGGTGTGGACTGCCTATTTCCGATCTGTGTGACTGTTGTAACCAGTGGCTGGTTGACGTCAGATTACACGGTTTTAAAATTGATGACAAGAATTGTCGATCCAATCTTTTCTAGTACTAATAATATTTCAACTTATTCTTTCATTAGTCTTAATAATTTCATGTTGACTAATGAATTAGTTTCTTCTTCCTTGTTGTAAACAATATCAATATTAATCGAACTTAGTTTGGAATACTATTTTTACCAATTGTGTCTGTCTACCTATCGATTTGCTCATTGTTTTGCATGACAGTTGATTTGTTCAACGTTCAATATCTGGAGATATATTTTACTTGTACTGATAAACAATAATTAAAATCAATCTTAACAGATTAAGTATTTCTGCTTGTTTAAACTTGTCAACAATGTCTACCCCTACAAATTGAAAAAAAACAATCTAATTTTGTTTGCATAAGCAAGCTCTGATCTGTTTTTATTTTAATGCACAGAGACACAATTTAAGAAGGTGTACGGCTGGCAAGTCAATACATATTCTGCCACATCGTCTCTCATGCCTGGCAAATATGCACTTTGTCTTACTAGATCAATCGTTCGTGTGATACCTGTATGAGCTACATGGTGACACTTCTGTATCATCTTATGCCGCATGTTCTTTGGGATCACTGCCACCCAATTTTCATCATCATCTCGCCAGATCAGGGCTCCATATGTGCTAATCCTCAGTCTCTCCTTTTGTCGAAGCAGCAATAATACCTCGTTGTTCATCTGCCGTTCGTCAATATCTGCCCCTTCTTTTATCATTCTGATCACCTCTCGAAGGTTAGGGTCAGCCATTTGCTGCCGGACGAGTTCTAGTGGGTCTCCGTCAAGGCTATTGACTGAGTATGCTGTCATTGGGAGCTCAGCATCCATCTCCGGCCTCGATAAGTAGTCCACCACCAAATTTTCTCTGCCTGGAACGTGGCCGATACTGAAGTCGTAATCCTGCAGACGTATCATCCATCGCGCCAACTTACCACGGTAGTCTTTTGCTGTTTTCAGCCACTGCAGGGGTTTATGATCAGTCTCGACGTGGAACCGCCTACCTAGCAGGTGTGTGGCCTCCATTTTTCTATTGCCCAGACAATCGCTAAACACTCTTTTTCGATCGTTGAATACTTCTGCTCAGAGGGTGTGAGAACGCGACTAGCATATTCTATCACACTGTTACGTTGACTTAGGACGGCGCCTATTCCACGGTCACTCGCATCTGTTGTCACTGTATGCAGTTTTTCAGGTTCAGGTAATCGTAGCGTCATCCGGCGGTCGTCCAATAGGTTTTTGATACGATCGAACGTTTTCTGAGCAGTCTCTGTCCACGTAAACTTAGTGTCGCTTAACAACAACAACATCATCAGCAGCACAAACTCCAGATGGAAGTTTGTGAAAGCTCCACAACTATAAAGCATTCAGCTCAGCAAACGAAACACCACCAAAATCATCCACCTGAGCTAACTAGTTTGAGAAATGTGATGCTCATAGTCTGTGCTAGTATATCTCAACTTTTATTTCAATCTTTGTCTTCTCCTCTGCTAGCTTGGTGACCAGTGTAAAAATATCAGCTTAATAAATGAGACTTATGATGATGTGCGGAGTCCCCAAGATGTGATCGTGATATGTACTAAGCATCCCAAACTGACTATTTGAGCGAGAAGGTAAGAGCAGAAGAGAAATTACAAATACTCGTATATTCCACCTGTTTGGAAAAGGAAGTCATTTCCAGACCAATGACATGTATTCGTCCTTCAGGACATGTTTGACGGCCATTGGATGACCTTCTCATTTGGACATTTCTGATTGGCTAACTATTTACATATCATCCAATGAAATTACATTTAAATTAATCAACTATATACTTAGAATTTATGAATCAAATTATGTTTTGATCAAAAATTACCATAAAAATGTATTCAAAGTCTCTATGAGCAGATTTTTAAACTGAAACAGATTTTGATTTAACAGGCATACATCTTGCTCATGATTGGTCTCCTTTCTGATTCGTTTAATTTGGGGATTAAACTGCACCACCCCATCCCCTCGTTTTAATAACGTGATTCCCTTGGGTTCACTTAAATATGAGCCAACCACCATGAACATAGAAGCTCCGGTTTCGAGCACTACAACTTTCACTGATGCTTAATTTTTTTTACAGGTCGTCCATTTTGTAACGTTGGATAATGAGCTTTCCTTAATCTGTAACCCAAATTTAGACAGAGAAAGATAGAGCTGATGAGGAATTCAGAAGGTTAGAATTTCATCGAACACAAAGAGTAAATGCACCTGCGCCACTGCAAACAGTTTTCAGTCATGTCACTCAGGGTCTCTAACCATCGTTTATCATCATCTCGCGGACCACAACCAGGTAGTAGACACCTACGAACATGACTCAGTTCACTTGTCAGTGACTTCATGATGTCCACAAATCGTTCATTTCCTCTCAGTCTGACTCCAATTTATAATGTCCAGTTAACTGTGTATTTGAGCAGCTGAACTCTGATAGTATCACTAAGGGTATTTAGAAGTCGGAACACCATTTTTTTCGGATCGATATAAGCAAACTCACCTGGAAAGTGAGTGAAAGCCGAAGCCTGTGTATACAATTTTTTTCAAGTGTTAATCAATTCATGGGTGAGGTTGTTGATTGTCAATTTTTACAATCAATTAACGGATAGATAAACATCTAAGGTGAAGACATACTTTCAATCAGTATAATACAATCGCACTATATGTCTACATTTAACAGACTTTTTAATCTTCTCTTATATACGACCTGAAAGCGTGGGTCATACAAATAAATTGATCAAGGCTAACTATACAATGGAATTATGTTTTCTGGTTAGCGTTTCTATAGGATGAGGTCTCCAACCTCAAGCCCAACCCTTGTCCTTTATCCGGGCTTGGGACCGGTAGTAGCCCCAGAAAGGCTCCATTGAAGGTAATAGGGGTATGTAAGTAAGTAAGTAAGTAAGTGACTATACATTTGACGAAAGATGGTAATTTCAGTGAGTGGATGTGTGACAGATTGTCAGTGTTCGACCTCTTGAAAATGGTTAGAAACTAATTGTGACCCATTATCGAACACTAAAATGTCTAGTATTCTGTTTTGGGAATAAATCCCTACCAATACCTGGGGTGGGGGTATTTTACTGTTTAAATGAGGATATGAGTAAAAACCCTAGTTATTTTAAGAAAGCATCAATCAAAACCAGATACGTTATACCCTTGACTGAGTCTGCAAAGTAAATTTACATTTGTGACCATAGTTTTTTTATGGTTCTTAGGTATTATTGAGCAATAGTTTTTAGACATTTTCGATTGCCACCGGTATAGTCTTTGAATAATGTTGGACAAGTGATTTACAGCATATACTATTCAGTGCACATCACAGCTATGATTGTTTCACAATAGTTGACTAATCTCTGAGTTCACATGGCTATTTTATTACGTTCAACATAGTCTTTGGTGGAATATTAAATAATTGTAAACGATTGAACCAATCGAATCCGAGTTAACTTAAATCGAATTCTGTTACATGACATACTTCATTCCGTGGACACAAAATCGTGAAAGAATATAGTACACTGTCATTTCCACAATAGTTGGAGATTACCTACTAATCCAGAGCTCACTGTTCCAAGCATTTCCGTGATATGAGGTTTATAAGCTCTTCTTTGTTACCTCTGTGATATAATGGTATAATGTTTTGGGATGTATCTAGCAGCAGCAAGAGGACTGCATGTACTGAGGAACTTTCTCGTGGCACGTTGTCGACGAACTTAAGGAGCCTCCGACAGTTTTTTTTTAAGTGGACTTGTTTTAATTTATATCTGTAGGTAACTTACTTAGGCTTTATTAATCAAACTTGTATGATGCACCGATGTAGCAAAATTTCAGTGATTACTGGCACAGTTATTAATCATCAAGCAATTTCCTGTCAACGCATACACACAAATTTCCAAATATACTTTTGCCTACTTATTTTTGTTTTAAGTAGTCACGATTTTACTCTACTATTTTTTTATTAGTTCATCACATTGTCTGGGAATTTTTTCCACTTAATAGTATTTTACGAAGAATATTGCACGCTAATTAGATTGAATGAAGTCTAACAACGTACATCGGATTTCTCATATATAACTTTATACAATAAGTTTTTACTTTAATTACGAGTAAATAACTTTAAGCTTTTACTTCATTAAAATACAAATATTAACTCTGACCACCCACATTTCCGATATTCTTCTCTTAAGTATATACTTGAAAGTAATTATAACTATAACCATCATTTCTCATGTCGAATAAAAAATTACCCTCATTGATAAAACTATCATAAGATTGGCGCCTCAATTCTAATAGAATAAATATACACTTAAATTATCTCGTATATGAAATTTTTTTTAAAAAAAAAACACTTAAATCTTGTCATTCATGAAAAATTTGCGAAAATTCATATCATGTCTCTTGGAATAAATCTATGCATATAGTTAGTTTTATATTCAATGAATTAAGTAAGACTGAGATTATTCTATGAAGAATACAATGTGTAAATTAGGGTTAATCTCCTGAAGTTCTAATGAGAAGTTATGAATTTTGTGATGAATAACATTGAATGATTGCCGAACTATATGATATTGTACAGAACTACAGTCAGTCAGTCAGTCAGTCAGATGCAACAAAGAACTGCGTACGTAGTAAGTACATCAGTTCATGTCGCCATACCACATCAACACAGAGATATAATTGTCAATTCAAATCCAATAGTAGTAGAGGTAGTAAGGGAATTAGAAGTAATCGGAGAGGTTAGGATTAGAAGATATTATTCAAGAAGTATGATTCAATGGGAAAAATTTATAAAGTTGAAGAATCCAGAAGATTAGGATCTGAGAGAACACAAAGAATAAATGCACCGACGCCATTGCGAACGATTTTGAGCCATGTCATTCAATGTCTCTAAACATCGATTATTATCATCTCGCGGACCCCAACCAGGTAGTCGACAATTACCGACATGGCTAAGTCTACTTGTCAATGACTTCATGGATTTCTGCCATGTTTTAGTCTGGCCGCCCCTAACTTTCTTCCAACCTACTCCTACACTACAAAACAAAGCTCATCGAGGCAGTTGGTGGTTAGGCATACGCAGCACATGTCCTAACCACCTCAACTGATGAAGTTTCATTACTTCATCTATTGATCTTCCATTCTTACCTACCACCCGATTCCTAATAACAGCGTGGCTCACTCAGGTGTTCCAAGATTGTACAGAACTAGTTATTGAAAAGTTACGAGTTCCTAAAATGAAGGAATTGTATTTTGTAATAATTGAAATTATGAATCGATCAATGTTAGACCACCATAAGAAACCCAACCGAACTAAACAGCCGTTACGTCCTCGTGTGGAACTCATCAGCAATGCTGTTCATCCACGACCACTACTCACGTATATCCAGCCCAAAACCATTGATCTCGTGCCTGAACGCCGGCATTCAACGATGTCAGCGTTTAACTTTATTCAATCAAACATGGCTCATTATCTTTTTTTGGTATTTGTCTTACACCTGACACGGTTAAACCCAACTGGCCACGACTTCTCACAGGAAATCCGAGAATTTCATCACGAAACTAGCATTTTCATAATTATTCATCGGTTAGGTTAATCCTTTAACCTTATCAGTTTATGACATTTATTGACATTACTTAGGGAAGTATTAGAAAATTCTAGAATATGGAAAAGATTCTAACTTTAGTCGTTTTAAATTAATATCATCGCATATTCAAGTACAATTAACAATGTAGTTGTCAGAAAGTTCAGTACTACATATTGTTGAGAATAGATATATTTTAAACAAACTATACCAGTAAATTTTATGTGAATGTTGCAAACTTTTAAAGAACTGTACGTGTCTGTACAATACTTACTTACGCCTGTTACCCACCAATGGAGAATAGGCCACCGGCCAGTTTTCTCCAACCAACTCTGTCCTGAGCTTCCCTCTCCAGTTCTGTCCAATGTTTGTTCATTCCTCTCATATCTTTCTCTATTTCTCGGCGTAATGTGTTCCTTCGCCTTCCTCTTTTCCTTTTGCCTTGAGGGTTCCATGTGGGGGCTTGTCTCGTGACGCAGTTCGGTGCTTTTCGTAGTGTGTGTCCTATCCACCAACTCAACCGCTTCTTCCTGATTCCCTCCCCAACTGGAATCTGGTTTGTTCTCTCCCATAGTACGTTGTTGCTGATGGTGTCTGGCCAACGAATCCGAAGTATTTTGCATAGACAACTGTTCATAAATACTTGTATCTTCTGGATGATCGCTTTCGTATTTCTCTGAGTTTCCGCTCCATGCAATAGAACTGTCTTGACATATGTATCTATAAAACGCTAACCAGAAAAATAAATCTATCCAATAACTTGTCAATAAATCTTCAAATGAATGTTTATATATAAGTTGATACAGTTCACATAATTATTCAACCTTACGCTTCTTATTTTATACAAGTTAACACTAGTAAAAAGAGATTCGTTAACCGTAAATTTGATTCGACATAATCTTTCAGTGCATACAATAAATTTTTAAAGAGTTCTGTTTCATTACAGTATGAAACGAAATGTACTTTTTTTTATGGAATTTTCTTAAATTTGCCACTTGCCTGTTTACTCTCTCACTTGAAAATTTGTGATTGAATAGAGCAATCCATGTTTTTGACCATGATTAGAAACTTAGAAGTACTAGGAAAGCTGTTTCGTTCAACTATGAGACTCGCTGGCAGCGCATATCCATGACAACATAAGCGGGAATTAAACCATAGACTTATAGTCTTTTCAAATTTATCAAGTGTTTTCATTCAGTTAACTTCTATGATAAATAATTATGGGAAAAACGATAGAACAAGTACTAATAGTAAAAACAACATCAATGAGAACACTGATTATTACAAAACTGAAATAATTTATGAAATCAAAAAAATGAAATTTGTCGGAACTCTGTTAATAGATTAGTGTAATACACTTTGAACAATTTGATCAAATATTACGCAAATCATGAACTCATTTACATTAGATAAGCAGTGGAAACCTAGAAGAACCGTTGTATGTTGACCTAGTGGTAAAGAGGTTCAGAATTTGTCATCGAGATGGAAGGCTCATGGTTCGATTTCCGCTTGTTGGGTCATCCATGTGCACAGTTGATGAGTTTCATTCGAGGAAGAAACAGTCTTGCGATACTTTCAAGTTTCTTAATGGTGGTATAATATCCATCGGTCGGTTGGTAATTTCAGTGAAACTCAACAATTTCAACAGCTCCATACTGACGATTATTTTACTGACGGTTAGTTGTAATGAGAAATTATTTTATCAGACGTACACTTTTAATACGTCATCATATAATCAATACTGATAGGACTGAATTATCATATCTAATTTCTGATGAACATACCATTCAATAAAACTGTGTTAGCTAATCGATGAGTTGAAATATCATCCCCAACATTTTATCTTTAGTCGTAAGTAATCTACTTGTTCTCTACGATTCTCATTCAGAATAAACATAAAAGTTATGATTAATCATCTTGAATTAGTTTAATTTATCCAATAAGACTCTATTTTAAGTTCAACGAGTGAACTATGTAACGATATTGATCTTGTAAGTATTGCTAGATTCATGTAGATTTTCAATCATATCAAAAGATCCTTCTTTTAAGAAAAAAACACAAAGTTCTTATTATATACTATGAATTTAGATTTAAGTAGTATGAAATTTAAATGTGAAAAAATCAAGATGTTGGTGTAACAATGATCGATTCAGAATTTACATGAATCTCAAGAGTCTCCATAATTCGATAAAGAAAAATTATAACATAGTGCTTACTGGCGACAAGCTTTGTGAGGAAATTCACAGAGTTCTAGTGAGAAGCTATGATCAGTGAAGTTCAACTTTGTCGGATGTTAGCAGTTACCCACCAAAGACAATGGCTGATGTTGCGCAATAATGATAGACATTAACACCGTTAGATGCAGACTTCATGACTAAGAAGTTGAGAGTTTACTCGCGAGTTCGATGTTTCTGGGTTTGATTCCCGCGTACGAATGTCGTAGTTTCGCACTGCCGATGAGTCGCATACTAGGATGAAACGGTCAATCAGTACTTTCAGGTTTCTAATGTTGGTCTAACTCTTAATGTTGATAACTCTGCATTAAAAACAATAAATGATTGTTCATAACTTGTTTAACAATATCCAATGTTGCTTAGTAGTCTATCATTCACATGATAGAATCCATGGTAAATGATTTTTTTATCTTGAAATAAGTAATATATATCGGTGGTCACTCAATACTTTCAAGTGTTCAATGACATTTTTGAGATGAATAAAAGGATGATCACCTAAAGATAAGTGTTTTATTGATCACAAGCTCAACTAACTAAATAAATCAAATAATTCAGTCTATCAGTCAGCTACAACTTAAAACTTCGCACATAAGTACATCAATTCAAGTCACCATACCACATCAGTACAGAGGTGTGATTGTTGATTCAAAACCGATATTGGTTGAAGTAATCGAGGCATTGGCAGTAATGGAGAAGATTAGGGTTCGAAGATATTATTCGAGTAGTATAATCCAGTGAAATAAATTTGAAAAGAGAAAGATGAAGGTAATGAGGAATTCAGAAGATGAGGATTTGAGAGAACACAAAGAGTAAATAAATGCACCTGCATCATTGCAAACAATTTTAAGTGATCATGTCATTCAAAGTCTCTAAATATCGGGTACCATCATCTGGCGGACCCCAACCAGGTAATCGACACCTACCAACATGGTTCAGTCCATTTGTCAGTAAATTCGTGAATTTGTGCCATGTTCTAGTTTTACCGCCCCTAACTTTCTTCCAGACTACCACTACATCACAAAACATCTGTTGTTGAGGCAGTCGGTGGTTGGGCATACGTAACACATGTCCGATTCACCTCAACTGATGAAGACTCACTACTTCATCACTTGATTTACTATCCTTAGCTGGTACTCGTTTCTTAACAGCGGTATCGCTTACTCGATGGGGTCTCAAATCAAATTATTAGAAAGGAGATTTTCATACAGAGTCAAATTTTGTTCCGAGTATGTCGGATAGCTAAATTTACATCTCAGTGTAATCTATTTCTATTAAGTCAATTATTCCATTCTTTTATTCACAAAAATCACTAGTTATTCATTGGATATCTTTGAGGAACTGATGCTCCCTTCCACATTCTAACCTGTGTCATCTAGCTTCACAATCAGAGACTTTACCGAGATCAACAGGGCAGGATTCTATAAAGATCGATCATATACAGACTAAATAGCAAAACTACAGATTATTATTTAACAGTTATTTGAATGGAACTCACCTATTTACATCAACTTTTTTTACTGATAGGAGAATCACGTGGAACTTCGATCGACACCATTCAGTTCTTGAGGAAGTCGTCACCATTACACAAGATTCTTACAATGGACTACACTGCAAAGTGTTACATGAAGAGCAGATGATAGACTCATTTCAAATGAAGGTAATTCTGCCGACCCTTGCTCTTACACTTTCTTCTAGTAGTTGACTCCACTATGAAGACCCGAATATCTCAGAGGAATCACGGAACAGCTTGAGGAGTTGGATCTTGCTAATGCCTTGGCTCTTCTTCTATCCCAGCAACTTATACAGGTGAATATTCAAAGCACACACAAAAGATGAAAACCAAAGAACACATCGCACATGGAATTATAGGCAGACATCAAAAATATATTAATAACATTCGGAAACGCCTCGAAAGAAAAGTGCAGAACAGAGTTTACAGAAGTATATACCAGATAATATACTTTGTTACTTAATATAATTCAATCAGTCATATTATATAGCCTTGGAGTAAACGAAGTGTTTACTAAGTGACTAGCTTCGTGAGGAAATTCTCAAAGTTCAAGCACGAATTAACGTGACCAGTGGAGTTCAATCCTGTCAAACAATGAGTAAGGTTTTGCGAAATCCTTAGATTGACCATTGTTGGTTGGTCGAGAGGTTAAGCGTTCGTGCGAATAATCTAAGGTCCTGACTTTGAATCCTGCTCGAGTAGCACGAGTCGCGAATGAGCACTACCACTGATGAATAGTCTCATACCAGGACGAAATGGCTGTCTTCCAGTGCTCCCAAGGTTTCTTATGGTGGTCTAACATTAATCGATTCATGATTTCAAAAAGTAATCACTTTGTGAATTTTCTTCTATCATGATGACAATAGATGTTTGGTATTTTTGCTAATCAACATTTTTGGTTATGTTGGTTATAAAAATAGATGATTGTTTTGTTAAAAACATCAATTGTTGTCATCAGTATACAAACACAATTTTATATATCTGGTCAGCATTATTAATCGGTAAGGTGGATCCGATGCAGATGTAAAGGCGCGGATTGGTAAAGCAACGAAAGCATTTTCTTTCAGTGAAGAACATGTACAACTCCAAACAACTATCAACCGAAACCAAAATCAGCATTTTCAATACAAATGTCAAGACATTTCTACTATATGGAGCGGAAACTTGGAGAACTACGAAAACCATCATCCAGAAGATACAAGTATTTATGAACAGTTGTCTATGCAAAATACTTCAGATTCGTTGGCCAGACACGATCAGCAACAACGTACCGTGGGAAAAAACAAACCAGATTCCAGTGGAGGAGGGAATCAGGAAGAAGTGGTGGAGTTGGTGGATAGGACATACATTACGAAAAGCACCTAACTGCGTCACGAGACAAGCCCTCACTTGGAACTCTCAAGGCAAAAGGACAAGA
This sequence comes from Schistosoma turkestanicum, assembly GCA_944470395.2. Taxonomy (NCBI): domain Eukaryota; kingdom Metazoa; phylum Platyhelminthes; class Trematoda; order Strigeidida; family Schistosomatidae; genus Schistosoma; species Schistosoma turkestanicum. Next base: position 42,872,026 of record OX103974.1, on the reverse strand, counting down.
GGAAGGCGAAGGAGCACACTACGCCGAGAAATTCAGACAGAGATACGAAGAATGGACACCGGCTGGATAAAAACGAAAAGGGAAGCTCATGACAAATTAGGTTGGAGAATACCAGTTGGCAGCATATTCTCCATCAGGAGTAACAGGTATAAGTAAGTAGCATTAGAAAATGATTTCAGTCATTCAAATAAGATAAGAAGTAAACAGAAATGAATTGACCGTCTAAGTAATCAACAGGTTGACTATCCAATCATAAAATCAAAAAACCCAGTTTCAATTCTTATCATACTCATGATCACATGAATACACATCGCTAATAAGTCCCACAATTATCTATTACTTAACAAGCTTTCCTATCAAACAACCGATCAATTATTCATCAGTTCATTAAGAAAAAAACTCATCCATTCACCATAACCCTCATATTGACAATCAAAAAAAAGTCCTATCCATTTATTCAATAAATAATTGAATATTGACTAATTATTTTCAAAAAAATTATTTTATTCTCTAAGTTGAAAATTTTCTATTTTCCCAGATCAGATTTAGTCTTTCTTACAATATACACACACCTCATCATTTTCGTGTACACATGTTGAATACCATAATTAATAATAGTAATAATAATGAATATTTTTATTGTGAAACTTCTTTTCTTCAACATTCATCCTCTTTTTTTTTAAAATGGATATGGATCAGATTTTGATTCGTTTTACTTTTTGCCCTATTTTTTTTTACTTGATGAGGGTTATTATTTGTGTGTAAGTCGATCAACAGAATAGAACAGAATAGAATACAATAGAATAGGAATAGTTAAAAACCCCTTAAATCACATATCACAGCAGGTGATAAATGTTTGTTTTGGTTATAAATATTACCGATTAGGCATAGAAAGTAAGCGGCTTTAAGAAGCTTGATGATGATAAGAGATAAAACTAAACTTTTCTGATCTTAGTACATTATGTATGATTCTGTTTGGCGATAAATCAGTATTTTCTATGCATAACACTGTACATGTAAACACACATAATGGTGTGTTTATGTGTGTTTGTGTGTGTGTGTGAGGGTTAAGAGAAAGAGACATCTATCTACATAGAAATTTGGTGGTAGAAATTACATCACGTGCCGTGTACAACACATATTCCATTAGTGGTTAATTTATCTTAATGATAAATAGAATCTCGTTAGTTGATTTTGCCTATTAGGGGATAAACATTGAAGATTACCTCATAGATTTGGTAAAAATGAAAAGCAACTAAAGGAGAGTGTGTGTGTTAAAGTATGTTTGTTTGTTTGTAATTTTTTTCTCGTGATAATCTTGATTACGTCGTGTGACTCTGCAGGGTGTGTTATATTTTGTGTGTTTATCATTGGGAAGATAAGTTATTTTACACAGTGAACTAGTGTAGAACTACTTACTTACCGGTTGGTTGTATAAGAATGATAATCATAACAATAATAATGATAATGATAACAGTATGAACTGTTGAGTCTGTGTGTGTGTGTGTGCGAGAGAGAGAGAAACTATTCTTGTTTAAATTAAAAATTGTTATCTAGAGAGTTATGGATTCAGTTGAATATTCTAGGTGTATAGGGTAGACTTATCTGAAGGCATTAAAACATTAAAATCGTGAATCGACCATTGTTAGATCAGCATTGGAAAGAAACTTGGAAGCACTAGAAGACGGCAGTTTCGTCATGGTATGGGACTACTTATCAGTGGTAGTGCGCATTCGTGATTCGTGCTACTCGAACAGGATTCAAAGTCAGGACCTTAGTAGATCTTTCGAGCGAACGCTTAACCTCTCGACCACACAACAATGGTCAATCTAAGGATTTCTCACAACCTTACTCATCGTTTGACAGGATTGAACTCCACTGGTCACGTTAATTCCTGCTTCAACTTTGAGAATTTCCTCACGTAGCTAGTCACTCATAAACACTTCGTTTACTCCAAGGCTATCTAATATGACTGATTGGCAGACTTATCTTAGGGCACATTCAAATCACTATTGGAAAGTAATCTGGAAGCACTGGAAGAATGCCATTTCGTCCTTGTATGGGACTCATCAGCAGAGCACATCCATTACTCCCAGGTTTTTGATAGTGGTCTAACACTAAAAAAAATTCATGATTTCAAAAACTTTTAACTCAACAATTTTCACAATCCCATCATGCTTGTATAAAAGTATACAAGAATTCAACATCTGAAGACAAATACCGAATATATGTGTAACTTCAGCCTTCGGTTGGTTTGCGTCTAGCCATGAGGTACCTTGTGTGCTGGGGGGATGTGAAGAGCAGCGTATTGAGATTATCTGGAAGAAGAAAGAATAAGAGAAAAATAAGATGAGCCGACGACACAGTAAGCATATAGAATAATGCACTTACATGCAATCTACGAATAAACAGACAGCACCTAGATATAAAGCCAACGTGAGATTAAGACAAACTGATAAACGAAACTAAGAGTTATTAGAATTCGGTTTCGAATACGTTACATGGCTCCCCCTGATAGAAAAGCACTGTGGAATAGCCGCTATGCTGAGTTATATGGAGTGGGATGATTGCTGAGTAATGCGCCTGAATGTGAGCTAACTGCATCCCACCTCCATCACTATATGTAACACGTGTAATCAACAGTCACTGAGGAGCGGAGAGGATCTAAAATCACAACACACAAGGTTATTTTAACACCTCACACCAAGAGAAAACATGAAGTGGTTGCCACGGCACTCTTTTATTTGAAAATTAAATACGCGGGGTTTTTACAGCAATAGGGTGGGTAGTGTACCAAAGTCTTATGAGTCATCCTGTAAGTTTAGAGCACTCAGGGCTTGTTCTTCAGCTTCCAAAGCGTTTGTATTTGATTGCCCTCAAATAGAAAGGAAACAGAACGGGTTAGCAACATCATACATGGTGATTTTGACTCCGTTACACATGTATTCACAATATTACTATGATCAATTCGAAATCATGTAACTCACTATCTTTAATCAATGATCACAGTTATCAAGAAGATCTTAACCAGGTCGCTATTTGGTTTAGTAGATTCTAATTCCATTACAAATCACTCATATATCTGTTAAATGTAAGTCAGATGAAACAGGTCTTAAACTTGTAAGTTACATTCATGGCATTTCAACATGGACTTGACTTTAAGTCATGATCAGAGTTGGACAATTATTTTGCAGTTGAATCTAGAATAAAAGTTTCTTCCTATTTTGGGACTCATCAGTTGGATTTATCTGCAGCTCAGAGTTAATGTTCCCTACAGGGCTCGAACACCATCACGTCATCCATCTAGCTAGTCATTGCCTTACGCAATGGAGTATCGGCTAGATGAATCTTCCCACTCAATGTAAGTACATGCAGCTGACGAGTCCCGACAGAGACAAAATTCTCTTCCTGGATTCCACTTCTCCTCATCATTCATTTATGTTTGTGACTCAACAGAAACCATACCAAATCATAATAACTAATTATTTACAATCATAGAAATCATCGTGAACATTGATCAATTTATTTTCTCTTTCGAACAGTTCACACTTTCAAATGATTATATTAAATGGGTCAATTATCAATATCTTTCCTCCCATTACCAGCATTCTATTCTCCTCTCTCTCTCTCTCTCTCTCTCTCTCTCGCTGGCTTGCTCACTCGCCTAACAAATAACATCGAAGCAATCGATAATTATTTCCTTATCAAAATAGTTAATAATTCACCCACACAGAGAGAGAGAGAATTTCCTTATCAGTTTGCACTTCCGATTGTGTATTCTTGCCTAAAAAAATATTTTTTTCTGTTCAAAAAAGATTTGTAATCATATTATTGATTATGTAATCTTTGTGTTTATATGAACAACCATGTGATAATTGTTTTGTGTTTTGAATTTTTTGAAAAATGTTTCCCAATCTATCTATGTATATATATTTATGAATGAATAGTGTCTATCGGGTAATTAACACAGATCATTACTGATTACTGATGATGATTACTGATTATTTGTGAAGTTTTTCATTACAGGGGTTGTGAAGATTGGTAAGTTACACATTTTTGAAACCATGAATCGATCAATGTTAGACCACCATTAGAAACCTGGACGGCCGTTTCGTCCTGGTATGGGACTCCTCAGCAGTGCGCATCCACAACTCCTGCATCCCGAGTTCTAGTGGGAAGACGTGACCAGTGAAGTTCAACCTGTTCGGGTGTAGGCAGTGTCTACCGAAGACTGTGTATGAGGTTGCACAACTCCGTGAATTTGATCAAGTTAGACATTAACACTGTTAGATACCGGCTCAGTGGTCTAACGGTTAGGGCGTTCGCGCACAATATTTGTGAAGTGAGATATTGTTATTATTATTATTATTATTTTTATTTTTATTTTGTGCGAAACTAAACAATTTACACGTGTATTACTGGGTTAGATTGAAGGACGTGGGGTTCGATTTCTGCGAGTGGGGTTTATGGATGAGCACTACCAATGAGTGAGTCGCAGAAATGATCGGCCAAAGTTTTCAGGTTTCGAATGATGACCTACCAGTGAATTATTCATGATCTCAATATATATATGAATCGAAAATTGATTTAAAACATAGTTTTAATTATATTTGAAAAAAATTTGGAAGCTTAAGAAGTGCCAAATATTTGTTATTATCTTTCGTGTAATACTCGTAAAGGAGCACTGGTAAGTACCAATGTTCACTGACGCCTAGTTTCCAGTTCTTCACTATAAATGATGTTCGATTTTGAAAAAAAAAAAATGATTGTTGATATTGTTGGATGCCGCCGGCTTAGTGGTCCAGATGTTAAGCGTTTGTGTTTGCGAGACCTAAGATGCTGGGTTCAATTCCTGTGAGTGGTAAGAGTCGTAGAAGCGTACTGTTGATATATGCCATGCATCAGGATGAAACGGACGTCTTCGAGTGCTTCCATGTTTTTAATGGTAGTCTAACAAGGATTCATTCATGCTTTCAATGTGTATAAACATACTATACCTGTCCTAATGTCAATAATGAAGACTTGAGCAAATTTTTTTACAGTATCATTCATCATCACGTCAATGCTGTGTTTTAAAATGAACTTTTTATGTTGATTCGGTCAATAAAATTCGATTGACGTAGTTATCATCAAGGCAGTGTTATACGGGTTAATTCTTGGTGATCGGTCGATGCAATGAAACAGTTGTTATCAGTTAACGATATAGTAAATTTTATGTTTCAACTTTCCTGAGGGGAATTTCATTTTCTCTTAGCCTGGATGTTAGGCGCGGCCAAACCAAAACATGGTAGAAATCCATGAAGTCACTGACAAGTGGATTGGGTCATGTCGGTAGGTGTCGACTACACCTGATTGGTGTCCGTGAGATGATAATAATCGCTGGTTAGAGACCTTGAATGACATCTTTGCTCAAAATCGTTTGTAATGGCTCATTTTGTCCGCCGTAATAAATCGGAGTGCCATTCTCTTCAATTCGGCGGTATTGGCCGGTGGTATTCGAAGTAGGTGTTCTCGTAATGGTCCATGCGCCAGCCCTTCAACACAATGATAGAGCACCAATTCGTCCCATCCCGGAGCATCCAAATTAGGAAAAGCCTGTAATGCAATTAGTTGTAAGGCGTCGAGGTATTCTATTGGGCTTTCTCCGGGTTTCTGGTGACGAGACAAAAACTGCATAGCCACCTGCTGCTTATCGACAGATAGGGAAAAACAGTCGTCCAACATCTTCCAGTTGTGGGGCAAAGAACTGGCTGTTGAGAAGCCATATGCTGCCACTTTCTATACGGCCTCATCGCTCAGGAAAGATATAAGGTAATTAATATGTTCTGACACAGGCACTTGCTGCAGATATGCTTCCACCTTGAATTTCCAAACAACATAATCTGAAGAATTTTCTAAAAGTGGTTTGCTTTGAATTTTCCTGTAGACACCTCCATCACCAATGTAACACGCGTAATCAGCAGAGGATCTAAAATCACATCACAGAAGGTTAGTTCAAACCTCACATCAAGAGAGAACACGAAGTTGTTGTCACGGCACTCTTTTATTTGAAAATCAAATACGCGGGGTTTTTACAGCAATTGTCTTATGAGTCATCACTCAGGGCTTGTTCTTCAGCTTCCAAAGCGTTTGTGTTTGATCGCCCTGAAACAGAAAGAAAACAGAACGAGTTAGCAACATCATACATAGTGATTTTGACTCCGTTACAAATCTACTCTTTGTGTTCTCTCAATTTGTAATCTTCTGCATTCCTCATCATCTCCATCCTTCTCCTTCTAAATTCATCTAACTGAATTATACTTTTCGGATCATATTTTCGCTCCCTAATCTTCTCCATGACTGCTAATACTTCTGCTTTATCCACCACTATGGGATTTGAATTGAAAGTTGCGTCTCTGTACCGACGTGGTATGACAACATAAACTGATTTACTTACGTACGAAGTTCTACGTTGTAATTGACTTACTGACTTAGCTGAATGTTTTGGTTGTGGAACTGTTATTGTTCTTCCGAATAAAAACATCATCATCATCGGTACAAACTTCAGTTAGAAATGACCTGTTCAAATTTTTCCACATATGATTCGTGACTTCGCATGTTATCAGTCCATCTATGTGAGCAATAAATTTTCTCCATCATGTTAATTAAATATAATCAACTAATTTAAAAATTAAAACTTCACTTTTAAAAAATGCGCCACATTGAACAATGAATATCATTAGTCATTGATTTAAACAAAATATGAACAGATATATATATTTTTTTCATCATTACAACAATACAGACATTAACAATGTAAAGACTGATAAATTTTTTTCTTCACTGACTCTTTTCTAGTGATTTTAAGAGAATTTGTCTCATCAACAAACTAAAAAACATGTTTATCCCATCAAAACACACAAACACACACACACACAATGTCAAAGGTCAATTGCTTCAGTGTTTGTTATTTATGGTTTTGGTAATTCTTTTGCTGTTGGAATATTTTTTTTTTAGTTAACAAGTGAAAAATAAACCACACTGGAATGTGATTACTACTGTTGTGATCAATATTATGAGTAGTAGTAGTAGTAGTAGTAGTGGATAAGTGAGCAAACAACTAAATTAGTAAGCAATGTTATCCGATATTCAATTGAATTGAATTGAGGAGACAGACAGAGAGAGAGATAGGTGGGAACACAAAACAGTCAATCAAAATATAACAAAATAACCAATAAAAGCATTTTTCATGATAGTATCATGTTGACAATTTATTTTCCGTGGACAACAATGACTGGAAATGTTTTCAAAATTGAATAAACATGTTAACATGTTTTTAACTTATGCAACTTAAAAAAATTCATGTCAATTAAAAAAAACATTATTTAGTTGGTTGATAACAGTGGTAGTATTTTTTCTTGCTTTTCAAATTGACTATTGATCATTGAGTCATCTAGATTGTTCAATGTACAATGACTCCTTAAATGATTTTTGTATAAAAATGGTTTAAACTAAAACACAAAAAGCACATGGATAACTATTTTTTTAAGTCGCGGTGAAATGACTTCACAGTATGATGTAATTCAAGAAGAACTCTTGAAGTTATGATTCATTCGTAGAAATAAATCAGTTTCAAAAATGTTATATCATTGAAGAGATTGATTGAGAACTAAACTTAATCGTAAATGGGTTGAATGAGCTCGGAATCAGTAGGTTAAAGATTTGTTATATGGTTGACAGTAATTAGTTGGAAACTTGGATTTGAGGGTATACATTTGTTTTTGAAATAAATGAGTTTGTGTCACAGTCAGAAATGTTACATATAAATGAGATTGTCAGATTATGAATGAACGGTCATGTTCAATGTAACACCTTTTGTATGATATGGTTTGGGATTCGGAGTGTATATAACACAAACTCGTAAGACAGACAGACAAACAGATACAATGTAGAACTTCGTAACATGGATACATCAGTTAAGGTTTTTATACCAGACGCGTAAATGTCAGTCCAAATGCAAGAGTGATAGTGATAGTAGAAGTATTAGCAGTAAAGGAGAAGATTAGAGTTCGAAGATATGATTCGAGAAATCAAATTCAATGAGATAAATTTAGAAAGAGAAAGACAGAGATTATGAGGAATTCAGAAGGCTAGAATTAGAGAGAACACGAAGAGTGGATGCACCTGCGCCATTATAAACGATTTTGAGCCATGTCGTTCTAGGTCTCCAACTTACGTCTCGATGACCCCAACCAGACAGTCTACATCTACCAAAATGACTCAATCCACTTATCAGTGATTTCGTGGATTTCGGTCGTGTTTTGGTTTGGCGGCCCCTAGCTT